>SNQJ01S0056562.1:42054-85788 GCA_010110895.2 Picea sitchensis | reverse complement strand
TTTTTTTTTTTTGGGCGGTTTTTGCTATTTTTAGCGGTTTTGTAAATTAATCCCGGATTAAGGGATTAGGGTTTTGGTATCTACGGAATACCTAAAAAGATTCTATATATATTGTATAGTGAATGGTGAAATTCAATATAATGAATATAAGAAAGGTTTTCCCGGTTGAGGGTTTTTCCGATATAAATCTCTGTGTACTATGTGAATGAGCCATTGATTAATTTATGTTTTGCTTAAGAATCTATATGCATTGCTTTACTTCACAGGTTTAAAACTTACATGTATGTGGTAGTGGATAGGTTTAGCAAGATGTGTGTCTTGATGCCATGTAAAAAGAAGATCACTGCTGAGCAAACTGCTCATCTTTTCTTTTAGCATGTATGGGTTCACTTTGGACTGCCCACATACATTATCTTGGATTGAGACACTCGATTCCTTAGAGAGTTTTGGACAAACTTGTGGAGAATGATGGACAGCAAGCTAAAGAGGAGTACTACTTTCCATCCACAGACCGACGACCAGACAAAGGTTGTTAATAGAACAATGGTTCATTTGCTTCAAGGCTATTGTAACAAACATCCCAAGTTGTGGGATGATCAACTACAATATGTACAACATGCATACAACTGAGCCTTGCACTCATCTACCTAGAGTTCACCATTCGCGACATGTTTTGGGTATCTACCTAAGGCTCCTTTGGACTTGACTTTTGGAAAAGATGTCGACTCAAGCGAACAAAGAGATGAAGACAGAGCCCGCAAGTTCATTCAGAAGATCCAGCAGGTACACTAGATAGTACGGGAACAGTTGGAAAAGAGTCAGGCACAGTACAAAGCTCGCCATGACAAGCACAGAGTTGATCATCAGTTTCAAGTGGGAGATCAAGTGTGGCTCCACATCAACAAGGAAAGGTTGAAGGGAGATGGCAAGAAGCTCAAGCCCTGAATCAATATTTCCAAGAATCAGCGTCGCTGAATCATCTAGAGCAGCATGGGATATATTAAAGAACACATATGAAGGAGCAACGACAACTAAATTGCAAACATTAAGAAGCAAATTTGAAAATGCTAAGATGTGTGGTAATGAATCAGTCTATGATTATATCACAAAAGTGCAAGATCTTGTTAATCAAATGAGGCACTAGGTGAGTATATTCCATCAAGAAGAATGCTTGAGAAAATTTTATGAAGTGTTGTGCCTAAATTTGAAATGGTCGTCGCTAGTATTCTCATCTCCAAAGATTTAAATACAATGGGAATTGATGAATTGAGTGGTTACTTGCTAGTTGTTGAAGAAAGCATTGCAAATGAGCACGTGAAAAAATCTTTTTCCACAAGGTTTAGAAGAAGAGGAAGAAGCAGAGGACAATATCATAATCGAAGTTATTAGATCAAAGTCAACATCAACTAATTCCCATAATTCATATAATTATCAGGGAAATGCATCCTACCTCAAGAAGCGGAGGAAGAAGTCCCAATCAGTTTTTCAAAGAAAGAAGCAAAGAAGGATCTTGTGGAAGAGGAAGAGATGGGTCTAGAGAAAAGATATGGAGGACAATGTTAGTATTGTAACCGATTTGGTGATTTTGAGAAAGATTGCAGAGATAAAATGCATGATTTGGCAAATAAAGGTGCTAAAATTGCTGTTGAAGAAACAAAAATGAGAAGTTGTTTATATCTGTTTTAATGGCACATAATGAAGAAAGTGAGGCTTGGTATGTTGATTTGGGATGTCCAACACATATGACATCTTAGGAGGAATTGTTTACTAGAATAGATGACAATTATTTTGGTAAAGCGATATTTGGAGATGGTAGTGCTTCAAAAGTTAAAGGGAAAGGTATTGTGGCTATCCCAACATTGAATGGCAACAGGAAGTTTATTAATGATACATTGTTGACATCAGTGTTGAAAAAGAATTTACTTTTTATAGGGCAAATGATGGAGCAAAATTACAAGTTTGTGTTCGATAACAAAGAATGCTTAATCATGGACAAACTCAACAGAATTGCAGTTGTGGCAAGAGGAGAGATGGCTGCAACTAGGATTTTAAAACTCACATTTACCTCAAGTGAGTCACACAGTACATTTAGATTTATGTGGTCCCATGGAGACTGTCTTTGGAAAGGCAAGGTACTTCCTAATTTTTATTGATAATTACCCCATAAAAACATGGGTGTATTTCTACAAGAAAAGTCAGAAGTCTTTACATATTTTCTTTAATTCAAAGAATTGGTTGAAAAACAAAGTTGCTTGAAGGTTCTCACCCTCATATCAGATAATGGGGGAGAATATAATTCTAATGAATTTATTAATTTTTGCAAGATGAATGGTATAAGGCGAGAGTTTACAAATTCATATACTCAATAGAATGGTGTTGTAGAAAAAAAGAACAAGACCATTGTTGAGATGGCTAGAAGTATTTTGAAGACAACAAAACTTGGCAATGAATTTTGGGCTGAAGCAATTCATACAACATTCTATATGTTGAATAGGTGTCTTATAAGAGTAGTTTTGGATTTGACTCTAGGGGAAGCATGGTCAAGGTACAAACCTAGTGTTGCACACATGAGAATATTTGGAAGCATTGCATATGCACATGTCCCTAAAGAAAAGAGGAAGAAATTGGATGATGAAATCACATAGATATACAATATCATTTTGTTCGAGATTTGGTTCAATAAGGTGGTGTTTGAGATTATGTATTGTGTTATTGCACAATCTGTAGCTTGGGCAAAGCCCAACCCAATCCATGGAAGTGTGACAACTATGGGAGTACCTACCCACTGTCAGCTTAGATAGATACTCCCCTCGTTTTAGTGATGATAAAATCACCACAAGGGGGGAATCCCGGTGACCCTAGGGGGATTGAGATGGAAAGTGAGACGATGATCAATGGACACCCCTATAGAACAAGATTGGAGAAAGAGTAAGGCTTGAGAATGAGTCTTGTTGAGGGAAGATGGTTGCCAAATGTTGTGTACCTGCAAAACAATGTTAGCCCTGATCGGAACAAGACAAATGATAGATATACAAGCCTTAAACCAATGGGAATCAAGCAAGAAGCCTTGCTGTCCCAAATTGCAGCAGTATGGAAATATATAGATCAGGAATAAAAGAGGTCAATAGCTGCAAATTTAACCATCCAAAATCTAGTTCAAGATATCAGAAATAAAGCTAGCGATAACTAGTCAAACTTCCAATGATTAGAGCAAGACTTTGGTGGTGATTAGTGGCTGTTGTATTATGTTATCAGCAAATTATTATGACGTCCAAGTGGCTGTAGCAAACAATTGCTACAACAACAAATTCTAGCCACCAAAATCAGCAAACAATCCACTCAAATGATAGCCAATGACAAGTAGTTTAATAATGGCAGCTTGTAAGCAAATTTCAGCGGTAGAATAGTGAGCAATAGATAAAGAAAAACTGATTTTGCAGCAGCCCTAGTGGCTGTAGCTTTAATTTGTAACATCAAAGAGAATTACTTGGCTAAACTAGACGCTCCTAGGGCACAAGAAAGCTTATAGCATGAAGAATATATTTCAACTTGAACAATTGCAATATCTCCAATTTTCATGTATACCAATGCAATGATTTTATATCTCCAATGCAAATTAGACTAGTGCCAAATCAATTGGGTTATGGAGTCTCTTGTGTAAGAGCTAGTTGTGTTACTTCTCTAGGGGTGTAAGTTTTTTTACTCCCTAGAGGAAACAAAACTAGAAAGGTAAATCTAGGAGGGTGTAAGCCTTTTTACTCCTCCTAGCAACCTTTTCAAAGTAGCTTATTCCATGATAACAAAGTAGACTTGATGGAGGGTGTATGCCTTTATACTCCTCCAGGGGTTTAGATAGATTTAGCTTGAAACAAGAAGAAATACACAATTAATGCAGAAATTCCTTACCAATTCAAAGAAAAAGCTTGAAGAAACCCTTTCTTATCAAGCATATTCCACCAAAATTACTAAGAAAAAGCATCCAAGAGATAGCGCCTTAGCCTCCTTCACCAAAAAACAAGTACTAGCATCCACAAGAGAGATTCAAGAGAGAGATAGAGCAAAATGCCCAAGTAGGGAGAAGATTTCAGCCATACAATCAAGTGAGTTGTGATTCAAATGACAAAGGGGTGACCTGTATTTATATGAGGTCACCTAAAACCCTTTTGTCCACATTCCAAAAGTCAACATCAAATTAGGGAGGTCGACCTCCTCTATTTGTCCATTTACAACTTGAAATTAAAATATTACATAAAATAAAACCCCTTTAGGGGTGACATCATGCCCTAAAGGGTGATGTAAGCCCTCTAGGAGAGGCATTTTTCCCTCTAAGTGAAGTTGTTGGGCCTCCAAACGCCTCATCTCCGGTCTTCAAGTGGTCTAGTGCAAAACAAGTGTCCCTCTCTACATCAAATCATGCCACATCATCATCAACCATGAGAGCCTTGCGATAAATCCCAAGCCCATTTAACGTCCAGAGCCTAAAAGATGACGTCTTAGGCCTCCAAAGGCCAACGTTTGGGTGCAAGGGGCTAGAATGTGATCTCGTCATGGTCTACAAGTGCCTCCAAAGACAACATTTCCTCTCCCATGTGTCTAAAGAGAGAGGGCACATCATCCAACCCATGGGCTTCATGCCCTAACGAAGGTCCAAGTGACCTTGTGCCTTCACGAAAAGACTTCCACTTGGCAGGGACCTGCAAAGACAAACAAGTACACCCTCCAAGGGTCCACAAGTCACGATATCACGCCAAGTAAGCCATATCTAATAAAAGAACCACCTGAACATGTGCATCAAATCCCCCCTTTACAAAATAAACAAATGCTCAAAGACCTTATGCAATTTGCCAAATTTAAGTATGAGAGGGTTGTCATGGTGACTATTGGGTAGTTCATTTCCCAAGTTAAGGAGTGTTTCCGAAGTGGACTCTCTCTAAGTCATGTAGTGAATGTGAAGTGGATGGGGTTAGACTTCTAGGTATGGGGTTTCATGACATACAAGGGCTCGTATTGGCTCATTTATGGGTGCCTTTGTTGAGGGATGACAACATCCTTTTCCTCTTTTTGTTTTTCAAAGCATATTTTTTCCAAGCCCTTTATTATTTTGCAGGTATTACCAAGTTGAAGACAGTAAGGGGCACTAAAAAGGAAATGCATAGCCCACATACGCTCTACCTTGGAAAGCATTGTTGATTAATTATTTATTTATTTTATGGGTCCCTCATTTTTGAGAAGCGTTTCATTGCTCTCGGGATCCCAGGGCGAGCTTGTTAATGTTTTATGCTGATATTATAGTTCTTTGCATTTCATAAGATAAGAGCATAATATAAACAAGATCACTGAGAAATACACATCCACAATAGACACAACATTTATCCAAAGATAACTGAGAAATACATCCATTATTAGACATACATTTATCCTGGGAAACCTCTAGGGGAAGAAAACCCAAAGAAAACTTCCCTTATCATAAAGCTTGTACAAATGTTCAAGAGATAATTCAAAATAATACAGAAATCCCTAAGAGATGCACCCTTTCTTCTTTCATCAACTTGAAATGTCACCTTGCCCCATAAGAACATGAGCAAGTGAAGTGTGATAGCGAGGCGCTGGAAATTCTTATTGATACTAATCGCACGGTGAAGAGTCACCTACTTCCGGGCAGGTATTTAATTTCTCTCACCGGGTGGGTAAATCCACCTTGAATTAAATCTAGCCCTTTCTATTATAACCAAATAATTTCTTTATTCTTCTTCACATTAATTGTCCGAAGGACCAATCCGTAAAAAGGGATTTGGTCCTTATATTAATTACTTAATTTAGTTAACTTCAAATGGGGATTGTAACCCACAATAAAAATAATATTAATGACATGATTAATCCAATACGGGATTTAATCCAATAACAAAATAATAAGAATGCCTTTCTAGCTTACATTATTCTAACACTCCCCACAAGAAGGGTATTCTTTCATCAAATTTCATCAACATCAGCTAGAGGTCCGACTACCTGGCATCTCTTCGAGGATGATTGGCCACATCATCTTGGAATAAATTGTCTAGTACATTTTACTTAGCCATTCCAGTTTTCATCAAACAGAGATCATCATTCCCAAAAGCACGCTAATATCCGTGATCAAATATGTATCAAGAAATGATACCTCTATCACAAAGACAAGGCTGCATCACAGCATCACATCTAGCCTCCACGTCACAGCCGCTACTGCAGCCCGTCACCAAGACTACATCACGTAGACTACACTAGCCTAATGTCACAACAGTTGTCAGTAGCCGAAGGGGCCGCCTACATCACATCACAGACTACACTAGCCTAACAGCTGCTATGTTTCGTATTGCGTCAAATAACATCTTGCTTTACGCCCAACAACTAGGCCCAAGCAAGTAATATCATCATCCGCTTTACGTCTAACAATCCAGGTAGGGTCGGCTGCTTGGTGAATCAACGCCATGCTTTATCGCCTAACAACCAGGTCGAAGTACGACTCATCTTATTTCTTTACGCCTAACAACGCAGGTCGTAATAATAAAACATATCGACAAAGCCATGCGTTTTACGCCTAACAACGAGGTCGGAAGAAATGACTCATCTTACTTCACGTCTAACAACAAGGTCAAAAAACAAGTAATATCATCATCTCCCTTTACGCCTAACAACTAGGTCAAGCATAACTCATCTGGCTTTACGCCTAACAACGAGAGGTCGGAGCAAGGATCACACAGCGCCATACTTTACGCCTAACAACGAGGTCGGAAGTATGATCCATCTTGCTTTACGCCTAACAATGCGGTCGTATAAGGATCATCACTACATTTTACGCCTAACAACGCAGGTCGTATATGACTCATCTTGGCTTTAATGCCTAAATGTACGAGGTCGGCTAAGTGATCATCACTTCGCCATACTTTACGCCTCCAACGAGGTCGAAGTATGACTCCATCTTGGTTTTTACGCCTAACAAATGCAGGTCGGCTATGATCATCACTTGCCATGCTTTACGCCTAACAACGAGGTCGGCTACGACTCATCTTGTTTTACGCCTAACAATCCAGGCCTAAGCAAGGAATCAACAAATTATGCGCTTTTACGCCTAACAACTCAGTCAAGCATTAACTCATCTTGGGTTTTACGCCTAACAACGAAAATGTAAGCAAGGAATCACATCTACTCCCCTTCGTAGCTGTCCTTTCTGGCTAATACTCAAGCTTATCTCAAAGTGTTTCAAATCTCTACACGTAGATGAGGCTTAATAATACATCAAAGAACTGCTCATCCATGATAATGTACCGGAGCTTCAAGGCTCCTCTCTCAGACTATGTCACTTCGAAGGAAATGATAGCGATCTCTATGTGCTTTGACCTGGCCGTGCAACACAAGGATTCTCCGCCATTTAATACGCCTTTGATTATCACATAGAATCGCGTTGCTCTCATCTCCAAATCAACAGGTATGTCAAATGCACTTTCGGGCTTTCATAGTCAGAAGCTAAAGCGTAACATGCATCGATGTAATTTCCGGGCTCACTGCATTGAGAGCACATCGATTGCCTTTACCACGAGATCATACCGACCACATACTGAAACAACATCCTAAGTGCTTTTCACAAGAATGCTTCCCCGCCTAATCTGTGACAAGATATCCAATCGTGAGGAAGTCATGATCTCCATCATAGCCGGTCGACCATAACCATTGCAACTTTTAAGGTACCTCTATCACATGTTTTGCAGCCTAATTAAATGAACACGCCCTGGCTTTCCACCTTGAACTGACTCAAGGTGTTCATCAGAAACATATGTCCGTCCGGTGTCTGCCAGTACATCGCTGATCCATTAATCAGTCTGCATGAGGTAGCATCTATCAAATCTCGAATAAGTATCGAATTAACAAATTTTCAGCCTTTTGCTTCCATGGGTGTATTCCATGGACTTGCATTCGAAGCATGTCAATCTTCTTCGTGATTTCATCGTAATTGCTTTTAAGGGAAGATCTTCCTGGATCACTATAAATTTCTGAAGACCTAAGAAATAATGCATTAGGCCAAGGTCTTCATCTCTCACCAAGGCAAGTCTCGCTTGTATTCAAATGATGAGCTTTTCTTCTTCTCCGCTTAAGAACAAGTCATCCACATACAGAATAGTATTACCGGTTCATTATCCATGATCTTGAAGTAGATTTGAATCTGCTTTACTCCAAGCTCGTCAAGAAATCATTTATACGCCATACCAAGCTTCCGGGAGCTTGGCTCCCAACTGTGAGTACAGGCTTCTAACTTCCATGAGACTTCTGTCTCTAAACTTCAAACTTTAGTATACACTTCCCCGAGTAATACCATCTGCAGTGTCGCCTACATTCCATCCGGGTAAAAGTACCCATTTCATCTTGGCACAAGATCTATAGCTGCCCCGCTGATCGGCGTATCTCGCCACAGGAGCCGTAATGTCTCTTCATAGTCAATGCCTTCCTTCTAGAAAAAGCCACGAGAAAGCTAATAAATCTTGCTTTATATTTCTACACTTCCATCAAAAGAGAATGTTTTATTTTTGAAGAGCCATCTCAGAGGGATACAATTTATCTTGCCTCTTTGATCTGGAACTATTTCCTTTACTTCGCTCTCTTCATTATGGATCGTATTCTCCGCTGCATCTTCCCATTCCTTAAGTGCAGCTTCTTCATCAAAAAGTCACGTCCCTACTGATCTCATTATGCATGCAAGGACTGTGTATGCCTTGATACCCCAAGCAGATCCCACAAAAGTTCCTTTCTTCTGGAGGGCTCTAGTTTGTCCTTTTCTCTTCTGCGATATGAACAGAAACACCTGACAAACAAATATTTTGAGATGGCTTACTCGCTTTCCTATGAACATTTCTTCGGGGTCTTGAAACCTAAGTGCACTATGGGATAGTCTGCTTCAGACATACCGCCATGAATACTACCTATAAGCACATAGGGAAGATCTTGGATCTTCACATCTTCTCCAAGATGGCTCAGGCTTCTTCCGTCAAATATATAACTGCTTTGTTGGGGATTAGGGAGTAGTTAGTTCCCTCTAAATCCCGACATCTCAGTAGTGTTTACGAACTCCTTCTGAGGTATACATTCTCCTTCATTATCTCGACCTGAGAGATCTAATCTTTCGAAAGATCTCTTTATCATACTTTGAATTCCTTTGATCTTGCTGGAATACTTCAAAGACATCCGTGTCTCTTTATAAAGAGGAATAATCATTAATGAATGATGTATAGTATACATACCCATTAATGGAGGATGATGGCATTCAGCCTACACACATCCGATGGATGAGTTCCAATGCTTCTTCATGGTCATTCCTCTTTTGGAAAAGGGTTCTTGATAAACTTCTTTATGATCCATCGATATGCCTTCATGATCACCTTTCCGCTCTGGTAAACCTGTGACAAATAGAGGTAAGGAAGCCTTTATGTAGTCGGCGGAGCTTAATTCCTTCTAGAGTTCATGTATTCTTTCACAGTATGGGCCAGTGGCAGCTCTGAGACCCACCTTCTTCTTTCCACCGATGATTGCTTCATTTATGATCTTCTTTAGCATCGCTGCTCTTCAGAACCTTCTTCATTATAGCTTCCCATGTGACCTCGGAGCAATAACAAAACAACAAAGCAAGAATATCCTTCTTGACAATATAAAGCTATAGCACGAATAATCATCATATATAGTAGCTCCTTTAGAGCTTATTATTACTATAATTTAACAAAGATTAAGGTAAGGAATACAAAACGAAAATGAGGTCAACACTCTAATAGTAAGGTAGGACCCAAGCATCTTTCATCGTATAATCAAACTAAATACCCAGGCTCTTCTAGAGGAGGTGTTATTTATATCAAACAAAGTATTCTCATAAACAAGTATAATACTCTTTACTAATGATTGGTATCTCAACTAAAGTTATTAGTTTGTCATGTGTACCCTTTGAATCTTGATTAATCAAACCCGAGCCATGTCCCTCAAGAGTGAGGCTTGCTTTTCTTCCAGGCCCCTTCTACCTGGGCAGTGATGAGGCTTTCAACCTATCTTCTCTCAGATTTCAGACAATATGCTAACTTGACGGAAGATAGTAGGGGAATAATCTCTAGATTATCTTTTAATCCTCTAACTATAGCTTCCAACATGCAACATCATTTAATATCATTTCATAAATAAAATAAAGCTAATGCATATTAGAATAACTACACCTGGGCATCGCCTTTAAATGTGTTGGATCTTGAGATCTTCTTCCTCGATCATGGGCAAAAGATCCCTCCCTAAATACTCTTTAGGGTTTAACTATTTAACCATATGTGAGTACATACCTCGAGGCTCAGATAGCATTTGTAGGTAGAGGCACCATATGGTAGAAATGGTAATAATTACCAACACTTAAGATAGATTGAAACTGGTTCTACTTGATGCACCGCATTGGTGCAATCAAGAACTCTAATCGGTTCCGAGGACTGCGAATCCCGAATCAGAAGTTAGGGTTTATGAGAAACCCTAATTCTTTTCAAACTCAAATTTGAAAATCACCCAGGATAGATACTGAAATGGAAAAGCGAGATAAGGCCGTAATTCGTAATTTGAAAATCCAAATTTTACCCCTTCAAATCTGATCTCCTGATTTTATGGACTGGTGCTTCTGGTTTTTTTTTGGTGCTTCTGGTTTTTTTGGTAGTTCTGGTACTTTGGTTTTTTGTTTTCTCGTACTTTGTGAAACTAGGGCTCTACCTTCCTAGAGTTCACAGCCACCTAAAAGGTGCCTAAGTGCCAAATTGATCCTGGGGAGGGCTATCGTGGGTGGTAGATTGCTGAAAACACTCTCTTTCCAAAACCCTAATTTTGGGCCTCCCTAAATGTTGACGTTTTTCCTCTGCGATTGCGCTTTCTTCAGTTGGCTCCGACACTATGTTAATGTTTTTTATGTGAGCATTATAGTTCTTGCATTTCCATAGATAAGAGCATAATATAATACAAGATCACTTCGAAATACACATCCACAATAGACACAACATTTATCCCGGAAACCCCTCTAGGGGAAGAAAAACCCAAAAAACTTCCATCATAAAAGCTTGTACAAATGTCAAGAGATAACTCAACCACAGAAAATCCTCCTGAGATGCTACCACCCTTCTTCTTCTTCTTCTCACCAACTAGAAATGTCACCTCATAAGAACATACAAAGGAGTATGTGTGATAGAAGTGAGGCTTAGCCTCTATTTTATACTAACTGCACGTGAAGAGTCACCCATTCCCAAGGGCCGACCTCTCTCACCGTGGGTAAATCCACTCACTAAATCCGCCTTCTACTATAAATCACATAATAATTTCTCTGTTGGGGCCGACTTCTTATTCTTTACATTATAATTGTCCGATGACCAATCCGCAAAAGGGGATTTGGTCCTTATACAATTACCGACTTAGTTAATCCTCAATGGGGATTAACCTAATAATAAAAATAATAATAATGACATGGTTAATCCACAATGGGGATTTAATCCAATAACAAAATAATAAGAATGCTCTTCGCAGTTACATTATTTCAACAGAGCTTTTATTGCATGATGTTTTTACCAGGGCACCTCTGAGCCTAGTGGCCCCTTCTTCCCATGAAATGAGGTACATGCCTTTCTTGGGTCAATACGCCCAAAAACCTAAAAGATGGGGAAACAGAGGAGAAGAAGTAATGGAAAGCGGCAAGTATGAGCGGGAATGGTACGATAACCCTTCAAGGAGACCCCCTAGTAGCAACCCTTTTCCCGAGGGTAACCCACTTACTCGAACAACATGTCAACCACCAAGGTGAAATGAGGCAAAAGGCATAATTTCCAAGCAAACGTTTTCAAAATCAAGAAAGGACTCTTTGCAACATGTTCAAATGCTTGATTTATTAGAATGACACTTACCACAACACTGAACTTGTTTCCTCATGGAGCAAGACCTGTTGTCCTCTGTGAGCCAAGCTAGGTGTGGTGGATGTTGTTGCCATCGACCCGATGGTGATGTGTGGTGAGTGAAGGACTCTGCATGCTAGGATGCCTCTCGGTATTCCATGTCTGCAACTTGTGGGCCTCGAGACATCATCTCCTTAGTTATCCCTAGAAATTGGGGATAACATATTGCATCAGAGAAGAGCAAGTTGCAAATATTTTCACCATGGCACTACCAAAGGACAAATTTTACCAAGTTAGAGAATTTTGCATTATTTACATGAGCAGCAAGAACAACCCACACTGTTGATTTGTGATAATCAAAGTGCTATTCAAATGGCTAAGAATCTAATTTCTCACAACAAGACCAAGCACATAGATATACAATATCATTTTGTTCGAGATTTGGTTCAACAAGGTATGCTTGAGATTATGTATTGCAGAACAAAAGAGCAAGTTGCAGATATTTTCACCAAGGCACTACCAAAGGACAGGTTTTACAAAGTTAGAGATGATCTTGAAATCTCCCCAAATGATCATTATGCAGGAGAAATGTTGGGTTAATGATTTGTTTGTGTGTTATCCTTGGTCAAATCAAGAATAATTGTTAAATTTGTTAGTATGCTCATATTTCATAGAGATAATTTGAGATTGAGATAATACCTGTTCAGTGAATTGGGGGGTGGTTGTTGAATGATTATAGGAGCTGGTTGTTTCACAAGACAACTCTCATTCATGTATAAATGTGTTGATCGTGAATAAGATTGAGCTAGTGTGCTTTATTATTATATTATTGAAATTTGTCTTTTATTGCTTGTCATTAAATTTTTCAAAACATTGGATATAACTCACTTGTATGTTTTTTATGTCATTTCATAAAATTATTTTGTATTAATTTTTATTTCCTTTTAGGAGATGCTTTTTGCACTCTTTTTTAATTTTGTTTGGCTATAAGTATTTTCTAGTCCCTTTGAACTTTTTTCCTTGGAAATAAATCCTTGGGAAACTCTCAGACACTTCCCCCCATTGTGAGGATGGTACTCGGTGTAAAGCGGATAAAGTGGACTTAGTGTTCCTGGCTTTGTAGAATCAGACCAGGGACCTGCATAACATGCCAGACTACGAGCAATGTCCTGGCAACAATGGCACCAACCGATTGGGCTAACCCTCGGGGCTGTAGTCCCTTGACCTATTTTCTCTTTAGAGGATATTAATGTAAATTGCATTCATTTCATTTCCTCAACAATTATTCTCAACTAAGACCTTCCATGTACATGATTAAAATTTAAGACATCCTATCCTTCTCAATTTTCTAGAATCTAACTTGATCTATATTTTACTTCAGCTCATAATAGTTGCTGACTAGTTTGATTTCTCTATTATGTAGAGAACTTAGTAGGAATCTAAGTTCTATTTTATATAGTTTGATTTCTCTATTATGTAGAGAACTTAGTAGGAATCTAAGTTCTATTTGTATTTCTATTTCTTTCGGTCCAGGTTACAAAGCCCGAGGAAAACCCCCGAGTACTTCACCTCATTTTGAGGATGGTACCAAGAGTAAACCCTAGAATATTCAGGGCACAAGGCTGGTCAACAATAAGGCTCAAAGGGAATTGAACCTGGGTGGGGAGGATAACAACCATTCCTCCCAACCACCCAAGCTAAATCCAATTGACCAGTAGAAATCTAATATATTTTAGCATAGATGACTTTACTCTGATCCAAAACCCAGGATGTTTTCGGGAAAGGATAGAGGAACAGATTCTGAAAAGTTTAAGAACCTTTTAGGTGACATGAAGGGTTTCCGATTCTGGTACTCTATTGGTAGAACTCATATATTTGGGCAAAGATATGTTATAGTGTAAAACCTGGATTGGAAAAATTTAATTGGCGTAATTGCCATGCTACACCCCATAAGGTAAGAATAGCATTAGTGCCCCATAGAAATCATGGAAAATTAAATGCTCTGGATTTTGAAAATGGGAAATAATTAAATAGAAGACTTCTCATTTGTAAATGTTTCTAGTCAATACCGCATTCCTCAATTGAAAGGGAATGTTCCATTGGGGCTTTGGAATGTTCTGATTTCCTCAAGGTTTTCTGGATGACAGACCTTGGTGCCCTAGGGGCAAGATTATCTACTAACTAAGCCCTGAAATGGATACTAGTAGCTTAATTTTACACTTCATTTTAATTGATGCTTAGTCTTATTTGTGAGCTTGATTTAATATGACTCTTATTTAGAGCCTTGTTTAAATGTTTGCAATAGACAACTTTATTATAATATTTCTGTTTTCAAACATGCAAAACCGTGAAGTAAGCTTCTAATTTGAAAACATAAGAGAAGGCTTATCTGTCAGTTCAAGTTGATATACCATAGCTAACCCAATTAGACACTTATCGATCAGAAGCTTAATTGAGAGATATTCATGAAATGGAAACAGTGAGGCAATGATGAAGGAACTCCAGGAAATGCTTCCCTGTCAGTGTCCATAGCCCAGGCATTTTGTGGATCTCTATTTGTCCTTTAGCCAGGAAAAATACATTTCCTCTTATTCTTCTAATAAGGGCCCCACCAACAGTCAACATGAAGTAAAAAATGAAAAATAATCAACTGTATATGGAACCCTATAAAAGAACTGCGGTTGTTCCTATTGTCTTCAAAGTGTAGATGTGCCATCTTATAGTTTTGTTAGTGTGTTATGTTCGTCTGTTTTGATATATTACACACACAGAGAGATACATAAAGGTTTCCTTGTATCAGCCATTGCAGCTGAGAACCCTTTCATGAACCATGTTTAGGAAATTGCTTTGATAATGATGATGTTATTCAGATAGGGACTGCTTATGCTATAGCATGGAACTTAATTCATGCTTAGGATTAAGTACAATTCTTTTCTGAGTGCTGATTTTGTAAACTTGGGTCATATGAGGGCACCACTTGGAGGTTCAAAGAAAATTATGCATACAAAATGTTAGTGTGTTTGTTCTCACCGATTAGATCCAGTTTCATGCTTTGCCTAGGAGGCACCTTTCCAAATGGAGTCTAATTCGATGGTCAAACAATAAAATTCCATTTTATTGTTATTGGCAAAGTACAACTAGCTTCACTACTTCCTGGGGTTGATTAGGGATTTTGTAATTTGAAAGGGTAATCACATGCTTTATGTTATTCTCTTTTTATAATTCAGCAGCTAACCTATTGCAGTCAGTCAGTCTCCCATATTTTTGGTTGTAAGATATTCAGTAATATGAATCTTTCCGGTTTGCACGTCTCTTTTGGAACTTTTGTTCACGAGCGATCAACTAACTTTAATCCACCTAAGTGCAGATTTGCAAATTCTATCTACAGCAGCGTTGCCGGTTTGGTAGTAACTGCCGCATGTCACATGGTATGTGTCCTTGCTATTGGCAGTGAAATGTGACAATTAGCACTGGGCAAATAGTAGTGTCATTACAGAATATGCTCAAGTTGATCTTATAATAGCCTCGGGCACCAATAGATTAAGTTTGTCACTTGGTGCTTGAATGGATTAATCATTATTATAATAATCAGTCCCCATTGCATACTAAATTCGATGGGTGAGTGGGATTAAACATATGCCTTGTTTGCTTCACAATACTATGGATTAAAAGGCATGATAAGGGATTAAAGTCTAGATTGAATGGATGGAAGATTGAAATTGTTTATTTATTCCTTTCAAGTTACCTGCTTTTTCTTGAGAGTTATTTGTGTTTAGTTTTCTATTTTGTATGAACAGGTTTTCATTGTTTATCCTATTACAGTTATTGAACATTTTCTTCACTAAGAAACATACTAATTTATTTATTCTTCCATCTGGCATTGCAAATGACCAGCTTCTTCTATTCTCTTTTTTCAAGTTACACGGTCAATAGCTCAAAAGGTTGATGAATCTTGTATTTTGTTAAGTGTTTAATGGAGAACTTATTATCATAAAAAATTGTTGTGTCAATGATTATAGGCATTACTGTACCAATTGAGTTATTGAAACAGTACATTCCCACAGTGTGGCGGCAGTCATTGGTTGGGTCAAATATTCTTGCAACTTCTGACAGGGGTAATGGAATTTGGAGGCATGCAGAGCTTGAGTCCTGGGACGATGAAATTCAATGTGGGCATGTTGTATTCGTGGATGATGGAAGCCAGCTAGATCTTGGGATTGATGCACTCTCATTGTCTGAGTTTGCAGAAGTAAGTGATGATGATGTGAGTGGTGATGAATCTGAGAGTAGTGATGGTACTGATGAGGAGGAAGAAGACAATGATTCAAGCTCCCATAGGATAAGCTTTGGGAACCTGAAGAAAACCGAATGGGGGCAACAGACTGAAACTGTAATCTTTGCAAAATGGGAGAAACACACTCGAGGCATTGCTTCAAAGATGATGGCTAATATGGGATATCGGGAAGGAATGGGACTGGGTAAGTTGGAGCAAGGAATTGTAAATCCTATTCAAGTAAAGGTTCTACCTCCAAAACAGTCTCTTGATTACGTTGGAGACTCTCTGCATGGGAAGGATGAGGTCAAAGCCAGCAAGAAAAAAAGCAGAGGGGGCAAAAGGAAGCGCGAGAAAAAAATTGCAGCAGCAGTTCGGGCAGCTAAAGATGAAGAAGAAAAGCGATCTGATGTATTTGGTTTTATAAACAATCAACTTGCTATGCAAAAGGAAGCAGAACAGAGCTTTGAAGTGAATAAAAGGGTTGACAAAGGCGACTACAAAGGTCAAGCACAGGTGAAAGAAAGAGACTCCAAAGAGACTCGGCGTTCTCTTGTTGCATATGAAGATGAAGTCAAGGAGTTAAGGAAAAAAATTGAAAAGCTAGAGGAAATGGCACAGCGCAACCGCAAAGAAAAGGTTGTGTATGAGGCTGTTTGCCGGAAGTTGCATGAAGCTCGGAAGGCATTGCATGAAGCTGAGACAACTCATGCATCTGCTACCAATGCAGTACAAAGCAAAGAAAAGGAGAAAAGGTGGTTAAAATTTTAATAATTTTATTTTATTGCAAAGTTATTCTGCTAATGTAAGATCTCACAAGAGGCTGACGAAGCTGATGTATCTGCTATCATTGCTATGCACAACCAAAGGGGAGAAAGTGTGGTTGAGATTGTAATTTTTTAATGTTAATGTATGTTGCAACCCCTTGTAATGTCTGTCTTTGTTCATATGGTATTGTGAAGGCAGACTTAACGATATTTTGTCAAATTTAGCATTATTACTGGTGAGGAAAAGAGTTCTGGCTTCTGAAATACAAGACAATGAAGCAAGAGTGGTTTTCTTGATATTGCTGGTGTCCAATTATTTATGTTTCCAAACTAATTCTCCATGTCTCAACAATTATTAGATAATACCGCAGAGAGAAGCTGGATGTTCTGGGTAAGATATATCTGCAAATTGAGGACAATAAGAATATAACATCAATTATTTATGTTTCCAAACTTATTATCCATGTCTCGACAATTATTAGATAATACTGCAGAGAGAAGCTGGATGTTATGGGTAAGGTATATTTGCAAGTTGAGTACATTAAAAGTGTAAAACAGTAAATATTGCACTGCATATTTTCTTTGTGCAATTTCAGATAATTTGTATTATTGCTTGCTGGCCCCTGTTTGAGTTCAATATAACCCCATACTGACCAGTCCTAAAATTGCACATTCCATCCAATTTGCTGGCTAGTCTGCTCATTACATCTTGAAGAACACTTATTCTGGGTATATATGCTATCAAGATTTTCTGGGTTAACTCTAGGGTCAAATGCATATATGACTGTGCTTCATTTAGTATCATTTTATTGTTTGTTATTTTGTGTGTTAGTATTTAGTCATAGCTTTTGAATTATTTTTCTCAAATTTATCCTCCAGTTGTTGCTTTTAGCTACTAGTTTTGTTTGTAACACACTTCACACTGGAATTTCTTCAGATCTTTCTGTTAAGCTGTGGAATTACACTAGGCATGGAACAACTGTGATTGTCAAACAACTGACTGGCCTATGAAGACGGTTATGAAAAGTGAAACATCCATAGGATGATTTCAGCAACAATTATATCACTCTTGCCATCAATTTGTGAGTGTTGGAAAAACAAAAACGTTGCAAATGAAATTGATCTGCATAGTCATCAGGATGTTTTGTTGATATGTGGCACATGATATATCATATCAGAGCCCGGAGTGCAGAAACTACTTTGAGTTGAGCCAAGGTTAATCTTTCTTGAAAGGTAAAGATTGTGAGATACAAGAAATTTAGATGGGAGTGACTAGGAGTAAGTTGTATTGGAGTTCGTAGCTTACATGAATGCTACTTAGTGTTAACTGTAGACTTGAGGATGAGTTTGTCTGTGTTGTTATTAATAGTTGTCAATTTGTCAACCCGAAAGATGATTAATTGATACAATAAGAATCACTCCTAATTGCATCTGCCATGTGTATAGTTTATGACTTGGTACATGTTGATACTTACACCCATGGCCGCTTGAGGTGGTCTTTGGAAAACATTCCACAAGAGGAAATGCAATGCAAGGATTTTTTTATTTTGATGCTCTCAACAATTCTGTCACGAGGTATAATGTATCAAAGAAGAAGTGCTTATGGGACAACACTATTGTTGATGTTTGTAGCATCAGATAGGTACTTCCACATTGGTTTTGTGTCTAACATGTAGAAGTCGTCCTTAATACCTCTCAGGACTTCGGAGATTCACTTTAATTGAGTGATTATTGAAGTGAATGTACTTTTGTAATTAATGGAGTTTAATTTAAGTCAAATGCCTAAGTATTTGACATTAGTGAGTTAAATTAAATCCTAGCCATTAGATCATAAAGTGAAGGTGAGATCTAATCTCAACCTTTGATCACTTTGGAGATCTGGGGTTTTGGATTTAGGGTAAACTCAAGATTATAAAAGGCAGCTTAGGTGAGAGCAAGAGACACACAATGTGACATAGCGAGATCTCACTGATTGGGTGGAGAAGGACGTTCATCCAAGTGTGCAGGGGAAGGGTTCGAGGAGAGGAGAAAAGGGCAACAAAGTAGTAGCCAGGATTGATAGGCTAGGCTATTTTGTATTATTCCTCAGGTGGGCCATTATCCCAGAATGAGAGTCCATATTTTATATCAATAAAATTAACAAGGCATTAGTTTTCTCATAGAGGTTTTTCCAAGGGTATTTTACCCATAAATTAGTGTGCACATTGTGTTTAGTTTCCTATTTATGCTTCTGTTATAATGTTTCGTTAAAACCTCAGTTGTGCTTTTTTTCAAAAGATTAAAAGAAGTAATTTATTTGGAATTAACTGTCGGGTGCTTGGTAAAGAAAAAATTAACATGGTATCAGAGCACGATCTCTGAAGGAGGAAGCTTGGTATACACAGATGTAATTTTTGCAACGTAGGATTATTTTGTTTTGCACGTTGCGGGTTAAAACTTAAAAAAAAGGAGAAAGACAGCTGGGTAGCAACCATCGTACAGAGTATGTTTGCACGGGCTGTTGAGAACATCCACACGTAGTAAGATTTGACCGCATGGGCTATTTGTAGAGGACGCAAAGCTGGGCCTGGGCAGAGCAACCACATGCTGCATACAATTCGCCAACATCCACGTGAGTAGGGAGCATCACGAGGGGTTGTAGATTAGGTTTGCGTAGTAGCTGACAGAGGAGGTACATTGTAGATTGGAGTGGATCGAGCGGTGGCTGAGGTAGCAGAGTGTTGAGGAACAACCACGTGAGAAGAGTTGGCAAAGGAGAGATTGGGTTGTAATAGTGAGGGTTGTGGAGTTGCAGGCGAAGGCATGAGTCGTGGAGGAAGGCGAAGAGGCTATGACGCAAGGGCGATAGAGGGGGTCAACGAAGTAGCTTCTAGTAGCCGCGAGTAGAACCGTCGGGCCGCTAGCAGGGCCTAGCCGCTATCCAGCAGGGTGTGAGTGCCATAGCCAGCGAGGGCTGCAGTAGAGCCAGAGCGATTGAGATAGGACACCAACCAACAACTGCTAGCACAGTCGGCCAACTAGCCAGCAGGGAAACAACGGATCCAATAGAGTCTTTGGGTAGCCCAGAAGGGCTCAGGCAGCCTAGAGAAGTCACCAGGCAACCCAGAAAAGTTCAGGCAACAGTCAGGCAGACCGCAGGAAGCCCTGGGTAGTAGTAGAAGGTTGCGGGCAAGCTTTGGGCAGGGGTTCGGGCAACGGGTAGGAAGTTTGGGCAAATGGCAAGCGTTTGGGCAACAGGTAGGAAGTTTGGGCAACTGGCAAGGGTTCGGGCAACGAGTAGCAGGTTCAGGACACAAGTAAAAGGTCCGGGCAGGGGGTAGCCAAGTTCGGGATTCTGGGAAGGGATCCGAGCAACGAACATGGAGATCTCGAATAGGTGAAGGACCTTCACCTAGAGATCCAGGCCACATGAGAGCACATAGGAGCAAAGAAAGGATTTTGCTCATGTGCTTGAGTCATCCACTTTGGAAAAAATATAAACTTTTGCTCAAGTGCCTGAGCCATGAAGGGCTATGACTCAAGGGGATCTCGGATGGGTGAAGGGATTTCATCCAGAGATCAGGGGATGGCATGTCTATTGGAGTCTGTGACTCATACATGGAGCAAAGAATGACTCTTTGCATAAGATCTTTTCAGTCCAAAGGAGAAGAGAAGTCGATAGGGAAACAATAGACATATCTGAGCTGCAAAAGGCTGTAGGAGTTGGCTACTTCTTTTCTCAGTGGACAAAGAACATGACAGGGACACATGAGTTGTTCATCAACTGGTCAGAGACGAACTCAAATTTGCATATGGAGCTTCACACCTATGCCAAGTGTGGTGTAGAGGGAGTTGGGACAGTCAGGTTGTAATTGGAGTCGGGAGGTTTTCTAGAGGTGGCAGATGTGTTATATGTACTAGATCTGAGGAGGAATTTACTCTCAGTCGTAGCTCTGGAGGACAAAGGTTATGCAATCTTGTTCCAAACATACAAGTGTTCATGCATTCAAAGGGAGCTAGCCTTGACACAACAGTCAGTACTGGTGTTAGAAAGGGCAAGGTATACAGGTTATAGGGCCAACCTGTAGGTGGATCCAAGGGGATCTTGGATCATGGATCAATGTCAATGATAGAGGGTGAGGAGCACAAGGCTTCGAAGGGAATAGAGTGTTCAGAGACATCCAGTGTGGGGAGTCAACCTTTAGATGGGAATAGGGAGTTAACCCCTTCCAGTTCTGTCAGGAGACCGAGTTGGTACGAGATGACATTGATGGATGCTTAGGAGCAAGAGGCTCCTATGAGCGCATTGAGGGAGAGCAGGGCTTCGATGAAGTTTCCAAACTTCATGGCACTGATATGTAGTGTCATCGATTCCGTGACTTCTAGTGTTCAGGGAGCAACTGACCAGTAGGGTTGGAGGGATGCTAGTGAATAGGATGATGTGTGCGACATTGTGCCAGGGTCGGAGGAAGAGCCGGTTCCAGGTGGCTCTTCGAGAAGTACCTTCCTCGCTAAGAGGGAGTGCCGATGTTTGTAGCATTGGACAAGTACTTCCACATCGGTTTTGTGTCTAATATGTGGAATTCATCCTTAATACCTCTAAGGAATTAGGAGATTCACTTTAATTACGTGATTATTAAAGCGAATGTACTTTTGTAATTAATGGAGTTTAATTTAAGTCAAATGCCCAAGTATTTGACATCAATGAGTTAAATTAAATCATAGCCATTAGATCATAAAGTGAAGATGAGATCTAATCTTAGCCTTTGTTCACTTTGGAGATCTAGGGTTTTGGATTTAGGGTAAACTCAATATTATAAAAGGCAAACTAGGTAAGAGGAGGAGACACACACAGAGTGAGATAGTGATATCTCACTTATTGGGTGGAGAAGGACTTTCATCCAAGTGTGTAGGGGCAGGGTCCAAGGAAAGGAGCAAAGGAGCAACAAAGGAGTAGTAGTCAGGTGTGATAGGCTAGGCTATTTTTCTGTTTTGTATTGTTTCTCAGGTGGGTCATTATCCTAGGATGGGAGCCCATATTTTATATCAATAAAATCAACAAGGTATAGGTTTTCCTTTGGGGGTTTTTCCAGGGCTAGTTTACCCAGAAATTACGCGTGCACATTGTGTTTGGTTTCCTATTTATGCTTCCGCTATAATGTTTTGTTAAAAACTCAGTTTTGTTTTTATTCAATATATTAAGATAAGTATTTTATTTGGAATTAATTGTCGGGTGTTGGGTTATGGAAAAATTAACATGGTATCAGACCACAATCTCTGAAGGAGGAAGCTAGGTATACAAAGATGTAATTTTTGCAATGCAAAATTATTTTGTTTTGCAGACTGTGGGTTAAAACTTAAAGAAAAAGAGAAAGACAATCGTATAGCAGTGGTCGTATAGAGTATGTCCGCATCGACCACTGAGAAGATTCACGTGTGGTAAGATTTGGCCGCATGGGTTGTTTGTAAAGGGCGCAGAGCTGGGCGTGGGTAGAGCAACCACACGCTACATACATCCCGCTAGCATCCACGTGAGCAAGGAGAAACACGGGGGGCTGTAGATCAGGTTCGCGTAGCAACTGGCAGAGGAGGTACGTTATAGATCGAAGTGGATCGGGTGGTGGTTGAGGTAGTAGTACTGAGGAACAACTGTGTGAGAAGAGCCGACAAAGGAGAGATTGGGCTGTCGTACTGACAGTCGTGGAGCTGTAGGCGAAGGCGTGAGTCATGGAGGAAGACAAAGAGGCTATGGCGTAGGGGTGGTAGAGGGGGGCTACGGAGTAGATTCTAGCAACTGCCAACAGAACTGGCGGGCCGCTAGCCGTCACAGCCTACGAGGGCCACAACAAAGTCGAGCCGATCAAGACAAGCCACCAACCAGCAGCTGCTGGCACAACCGACCTACCATCCAACATGGAGAAGCATGCCCGATAGAGTCTTTGGGCAACCTAGAAGGGCTCGGGTAGCCTAGAGAAGTCATCGGACAACCCATAAAAACTCGAGCAAGAGTCGGGCAGATAGCAGGAAGCCGTAGGTAGCAGCAGAAGGCTGCGGGCAACTTCGGGTAGGGGTCCACGTAGCATGTAGGAAGTCCAGGCAACAAGTAGAAGGTCTGGGCAGGGGGCAATCGAGTTCAGATTTCGGGCAGGGATTCATGTATTTGGCATGAAGATCTCAGATAGGTGAAGAAGGACCTTCACTTAGAGATCTAAGTCACATGAGAGCACATAGGAGCAAAGAAGGACTTTTGCTCATGTGCATGAGTCATCCTCTTTGGACCAAAGACAGACTTTTGCTCAAGTGCTTCAGCCATGAAGGACCATGACTCAAGGGGATCTTAGATGGGTGAAGGACTTTCATCTAGAGATCAGGGGATGACAGGTCTATTGGAGTCAATGACTTATAGATGGAGCAAAGGACTCTTTGCATAAGATCTGTTCAGTCCAAAGGAGAAGAGAAACCGACATGGCAACAAGAAGCAGATTTGAGCCGCAAGAGGCTGCATGAGTTGGATACTTCTTTTCTTAGTGGACATAGAACATGACGGGACACACGAGTTGTTCACCAGTAGGTCAGAGATGGACTCAAATTTGCATGTGGAGCTTGGCACCTATGCCAAGTGTGGTGTGGAGGGAGTTGGGATAGTCAGGTTGAAGTTGGAGTCATGAGGTTTTTTGGAGGTGGCAGATGTGTTGTATGTCCCAAAGTTGAGGAGGGATTTTCTCTCAATCTCAGCTATGGAAAGTGTTCATGCATTTAGAGGGAGCTAGCCCTGACAAAACAAGCGGTATTGGTGTCAGAGAGGGTAGGGTATATCTAAGGGGATCATGGATCGATGTCAATGATAGAGGGCGAGGAGTAGGAGGCTTCAAAGAGAATAAAGTGTTCATAGACTTCCAATGTGGGCAGTTAACCTTCAGATGGGAAGAGGGAGTTAGCCCCTTACAGTTATGCCAGGAGATTGAGTAGGTTCGAGATGACATTGATGGATGCTGAGGAGTAGGAGGCTCCTAGGAGCACATTGAGGGAGAGACGGCCTTCGACGAAGTTTCCAAACTTCGTGGCACTGATATGTAGCGTCATTGATTATGTGACTTCCAGTATTTAGGGAGCAACTGACCAACGGGGTTGGAGGGATGCCAATGAATAGGATGATGTGTGCGACATTGTGCCAGGTCGAAGGAGGAACTAGTTCCAGGTGGCTCTTCGAGATGTACCTTCCTCGCTAAGAGGGCATGTTGATGTTTGTAGCATCAGACAGGTACTACCCCTCGATTTTGTGTCTTAACATGTGGAAGTCGTCGTTAGTACCTCTCAGTAATTATGAGATTCATTTTTATTAAGTGATTATTAAAGTGAATGTACTTTTGTAATTAATGGAGTTTAATTTAAGTCAAATGCCTAAGTATTTGGCAAAAGTGAGTTAAATTAAATCCTATCCATTAGATCATAAAGTGAAGATGAGATCTAATCTTAGCCTTTGATCACTTTGGATATCTAGGATTTTGAATTTAGGGTAAACTCAAGATTATAAAAGGCAACCTAGGTGAAAGGCGGAGACACACATCGAGTGAGATAGTGAGATCTCACTTATTGGATGGAGAAAGACTTTCATCCAAGTATACATGGGCATGGTCCGAGGAAAGGAGCGAAGGGGCAACAAAGGAGTAGCAGTCAGGTGTGATAGGCTAGGCTATTTTGTTGTTTTGTAGTTTTCCTCAGGCTGGGCATTCTCCTAGGACGAGAGCCCATATTTTATATCAATAAAATCAACAAGGTACTAGTTTTCCCTTGGGGGACTTTCGAGGGGTATTTTACCTAGAAATCACATGTGCACATTGTGTTTGGTTTCCTATTTATGCTTCCATTGTAATGTTTCGTTAAAAACTCAGTTGTGTTTTATTCAACAGATTAAGAGAAGTAATTTTTTTGGAATTAGCTATCGGGTGTTGGGTTAAGGAAAAATTAACATGGTATCAGAGTGCGATCTTTGAAGGAGGCGGCCAAGTATACACGATGTAATTTCTGCAGTGCAGAACTATTTTGTTTTGCAGGTTGTGGGTTGAACTTAAATAAAAGGAGAAAGATAGTCGTATAGTAGTTGTCGTATAGCCGCCGTACGGAGTATATCCGCACGGGTTGCTGAAAAGATCCACGTGTAGTAAGATTCGACTGCGTGGGCTGTTTGTAGAGGGCGTAGAGCTGGGCGTGGGTAGAGCAACTACACGCTACATACAGTTCGTCAACATCTATGTGAGTAGGGAGCAACATGGGGGGTTGTAGATCAAGTTTGCGTAGCAACTAGCAAATGTGGTACATTGTAGATCAGAGTGGATCGAGCGATGGTTGAGGTAGCAGAGTGTTGAGGAACAACCATGTGAGAAGAGTCGACAAAGGAGAGATTGGGCTGCAGTGGCGAGGGTTGTGGAGCTGCAGGTGGAGGTGTGATTCGTAGAGGAAGGTGAAGAGGCTACAATGCAGGGTTGGTAGAGGGGGGCAACGGAATAGCTGCTAGCAGCCACCAACAGAACCAGCGGGCTGCCAGGAGGGCCCTACTGCCAGCCACCACAGCCAGCAAGGGCCTCACAATAGAGTTGGGCCGACCGAGATAGGCTGCTAACCAACAATTGCCAGCAAAATCAGTCAACCAACCAACAAGGAAGCATTTGGCCCTGTAGAGTCTTTGAATAGCCCAAAAGGGCTTAGGCAGGCTAGAGAAGCCGCCAAGCAACCTAGAAAAGCTCGGGTAGCAGCTTCGGGCAGGGGTCCATGTAGTGGGTAGGAAGTTCGGGCAACAGGTCTAGGCAGTAGGCAAGGGTTCGGGGAACGGACAACAGGTTCGGGTAGCGAGCATAATTTATGAACAGGGGAAATCGAGTTTGGGATGTACACCTATGAACAGGGGAAATCGAGTTTGGGATGTCGAGCAACCAACATGGAGATCCTCGATAGGTGAAGAAGGAACTTCACCTAGAGATCTGCCACATGAGCACATGAGCAAAGAAGGACTTCTCACATTAAGATGAGTCATCCATACTTTGGAGCAAAGACAACTTTTTCTCGCGTCAAGGTTTCATGAAGGACTGTGGACTCAAGGATTCCAAGGGGATCTCAGATGGGTGAAGAAGGACTTTCATCCAGAGATCAGGGGATGACAAGTCTAATGGAGTCGGTGACTCATAGATGGAGCAAAGAATGACTCTTTGCATAAGATCTATTTAGTCCAAAGGAGAAGAGAAGCTGGGAGGGCAGCAACAGGAAGATCTGAGCCGCAAGAGGCTGCATGAGTTGGTTACTTCTTTTCTCAATGGACAGAGAACATGACGTGGACACATGAGTTGTTCACCAGTTGGTTAGAGATAGACTCAGAATCATCATTGGTGTCATAGAGGGTAGGGAATAATGGTTGCAGGGCTATCCTGTAGGTGGATCCAAGGGGATCTTGGATCATGGATGGATGTCAATGATAGAGGGCGATGAGCAGGAGGCTTCGAAGGGAACAAAGTGTTCAGAGACTTTCAGTGTGGGGAGTCAACCTTCAGATGGGAAGATGGAGTTAGCCCCTTCCAGTTCTGTCAAGAGATCGAGTTGGTACGAGATGACATTGATGGATGCTCAACAACATGAGGCTCCTAGGAGCACATTGAAGGAGAGTAGGCCTTCGTCGAAGTTTCCAAGCTTCATGGCACTAATATGTAGCGTCATCAATTCCGTGACTTCTAGTATTCATGGAGCAACTGACTAGCAGGGTTGGAGGGATGCTAGTGAACATGATGATGTGTGCGACATTGTGTGAGGGTAAGAGGAAGAACCAATTCCAAGTGACTCTTCGAGAAGTACCTTTTTCGCTAAGAGGGAGTGTTGATGTTTGTAACATCTGACAGGTACTTCCACATCGGTTTTGTGTCTAACATGTGGAAGTTGTCCTTAATAACTCTTAGGACTTATGAGATTCGCTTTAATTAAGTGATTATTAAAGAATGTACTTTTGTAATTAATGGAGTTTAATTTAAGTCAAATGCCTAAGTATTTGGCATTAGTGAGTTAAATTAAATCCTTAGCTATTAGATCATAAAGTGAAGATGAGATCTAATCTCAACCTTTGATTACTTTGGAGATCTAGTGTTTTGGATTTAAGATAAACTCAAAATTATAAAAGGCAACCTAGGTGAGAGGAGGAGACACAGAGAGTGAGATAATGAGATCTCACTTATTGGATGGAGAAGGACTTTCATCCAAGTGTGCAGGGGCAGGGTTCGAGGAAAGGAACAAAGGGACAACGAAGGAGTAGCAGTAAGGTGTGATAGTGTTGAATTTAAAGTAGCCGCAAGAGCTATTCTTCGGGAGGATGGCAAAGACCCTAGCCAAGATCTAGGGCCCCCAGTGCACTCCTAGGGATTTGGTCTGGGACCAAACAGTCAGTGCCATGGCAAAAGACCCTTGTTAGCCCCCCCCCAGTATATGACTGGGGTTCTTGGTCTGGGACCAAGCAATAAAGACCCCTGAGAGGGCCCCCAGTATATGACTGGGGTTCTTGGTCTGGGACCAAGTAGTTAAAGTCCCTAGATATGCCTAGGGCCCCTGGAAATGTTCTAGGGTACCCATGTCTGGGGCATGGGTTGATCCTTGTTCTTGTACCTTGGTGGATAAGACCCCAGAAATGTTCTGGGGCAACCTGGTCCTTGATCAGGCAATTGTTGGTGTATGTCCCTCCTTGAAGGTGGACATGACCGCATGAGGGATGTATCCCATATGCAATGATGATAAAATTAAAAAGGTCACTTTGAGAATGAATGGACAAGTATTGCCACCAAGTCACCCTTCCTAAACCACCCTCCTTTACCCTTGCTTATGTTTTTGGGGTTTTGTTTTTGCTTTAGGGGTTAATGAGAAAATATAAATTAAATATTTTAATTATAACATGTTTAATTAATATTTATATTAATTAAACATGTTATTTTAAATGTTATTTTAATTAATATTTTTTATTACCCTAACCTAGCCTAAAAGTATAAATAGAGTTCCTACCTCTATCTTTTTACACACTCATTTGTTCTATTCTAAAGAGGGCGGATCTCTCCTTGCTAGCTGCGGCCCCCTTTGCAACAGTGACTGAGTTTTTCCTAGTGACAGTTCGGCCCTCCCAAATCTGATCAGTTCTCAGCTTCTTGATTATTGATATTTGCCTCTTGCTTGGGGATGAGTTAAGGCTTGTTGCAGGGCTGCATTATGTGGCTGTTACCTGTGTGTTGAGGATTGGAGTTGTTGCCATCTTTTACAGTCCATAGATCTAAAGGATGCCGTCTACCTTCTAGTGCTGTTTAGTTTGAGCCGTGACCTTTTAGCATAGATCCACCCCCTTCTCCTTGAGCTGCGGCCCCTTCAAGCTGCCTGTAAGCTCTGTCTTGTGTGAGGGTTTGAGTCCTTGGATTTTTCAGTATGTTTGAGGGTTTGATCTCAGAAATTCCATGGGATATTTAAGTGTTGTTCTCTTCCTTGGTGGCAAAAAATTCTACTCATCTCTTGGCAAGAGATCTAACCTATATGGTGATCTATGATCCTGAATTTTTCTGAGCATAAGTACAAGTGGCATTGCATCTCTAGTGTGTGGCTGTGTTTCCTTCAGAGGTAAGACTACAAGGCAAGTGATCTGTTCTTGCTTATTAGTTCTCTGTTTTAAAGTTGTTTATGTAATAATCTGTTCACTACTTAGATATAGATCAGATCTGAAGATTAGATTTAGTTTTGACAACTTTGATCTACATTTCTAGTTAGATCTGTTAGCTTTTGTTTGATCTACATCAGATCCATTAAATCTGTCATTACCTAGATCTGTTTTTTGCTTAGATTTGACTATCTACTTTCTAGTTGTTTTATGGTTTAGAACTGTTTGTCTTTCACTTAGATCAACTTGCTTAGATCTTAGTGAAACTACTGTTATCTATTTAGAAAGAGATTATTCTAGCACTGCCTATGATCAGTTTACTTACTTGTTCTAAGGATATATTTATTTCAGTTCTTTACTGTTCTCACTAACAGTTTCAAAAAGACTGTTTTTCTACATATTTATTTCAGTTCTTTACTGTTCTCACTAACAGTTTCAAAAAGACTGTTTTTCTACATTACTTCTCTAAATCTAACAGATAGGCTAGGCTATTTTGTTGTTTTGTATTATTCCTCGGGTGGGCCATTATCCCAGGACAAGAGCCCCGATTTTATATCAATAAAATCAACAAGGTACTGGTTTTCCCTTTTCAAGGGGTATTTTACCTAGAAATTACGTGTGCACATTGTGTTTGGTTTCCAATTTATTCTTCCATTGTAATGTTTCGTTAGAAACTCAACTGTGCTTTTATTCAATATATTAAGAGAAGTAATTTATTTGGAATTAAATGCTGGGAGCCAGGTTAAGGAAAAATTAACCACTATGAGGACAGTGAGAGAAAATACACGGGGATGCTACTATGAGGTATTTGATCAGTGTTATAATGTTACAAGCTTATTTTTGGAGCAAACATAGGACAACATTTGTGTAGGGTTCCTTTGATTATTATTTTTTCAGGCAGCCTTTTGTCTATTTTTTGTAGTTTAAGAATTGGGTGTAGATTGACTAACGAATGATATTTGACTTTAAGAAGGGAATGGATGTTGTCATCTAGCTTAAATATTTACATTGGCAACTAATATAAATGAAGACATACATGCCAATCAAACATCACATTACTTCCATTATAGAACTTAAAAGGATACATATAAGATATACAAAGATGGAAAACATGAAGGAAGTAAATATGTAATGGAAAACATGAAGGAAACAAAGATGTATGGGACATGTGGCACTGTTTCTTATTTTCTCTGAATATCATATGCAAATACATCAGGATATATATTGATACAAATATCATATGCAAGTATTCTTAGTATATATATTGAACCAAAGAGGTAGTTATAACTGTTTACAAAACTATCTAGCTGTCATGTTGGGCCAGTCGATAGTTGGCGGTCTAGATCTGATGACATCATGAGATTCAACATACACATGAGCTAACATACATGCCAAAAGGGGAAGACGACATGGATGATACATCACGTTCATAACTACATATTTCACCTACATTTTCGCTAAAATGCACATTCCTCTTAAATTTTTTTTTTACAAAAGAATTAACAAAGTCCAAAACATTGAAGGCTTTTCAACATTTTGAAATAGCATGAGATAATTCAATCTGTGATGATATCATGGGCAAGAGTGTCTTGAAATTGTGGGAGCTATGGTGCTGTCTGAACGACTTGATATTTTTTTGAACAATTTGAGCATTCTAAAGAGCAGGATTGGATTGTCGCTGAAGAATGTCATTATCTGAAATGTCTAGTAACTCTGAAGGTGACTAGAGTTGGAGTGTGTGCTGAAGATTCTGATCAAGGGTTGGAATTCCGGTGGATTTTGTAGAGATGTTTGATAAATGTTGCTTGCTCAGATATGCATAATGTTGGTGAACTTTCCCATGTATGTAGAGCTTCTTAATCTCTCTTTTGGATCGTATACAAAGACATCCCTGGCAACAACTCCGTTGAAAAACTGTGTACTTCGCAGAAGTTATGAAGCTTTGCAACTGCTCCTGGCTATCATGCAATTGGCATTTGTCATGACTTGCTTGAGTTGCTCAATTTTCTCTTCTCGGAGTTGGCCTTCAAATTACCATTCTTTCTGCATGCTGATACGAGTTGTTTCCAGTAAATTTCAAGGCTCTCTCAATTATTGCCTTTTATTCCTGGCTCTGCTTTGTATTCTGAACTGAATTTTTCTTTATAGCAAGTGGATGCATTTCCTCTTTACAAAAACCTGGCCAATTGTATAAAATTGATGAATTACACTTTGCAAGAATCATATGCTGCTGAAATATATCCCTGAATTCTTCTGAGTCTCGAAGTTCCTTAATAATATGCTACTTGGATCTTTGAAATCCCTTTGATCTATGAAATTGGAATATGCATTTCATTGATTCTTTTAACCAATGAGTTTACATTGAGAGAAACCGGAGTAACCGACATCCAAGATTAATATGGGAGCAGGAAAGTCTTCTGAACTCTGTATTAACGTGTTCAACTTATTCAATACTGCTTATTCTTGTGCTATCAATTGGTCGGCTCTCTAGGCAATACTTTTCCATCTTAGATTGACTTCTGTTGTCATCATGTTTCAGAGTTATAGGATATATGAAGGATACAAAGTGTGAACTGGAGACAATTTGAGAAGAATTAGGTTGATTAACATTATCAGGAAATGAAATGGCTTTAATAGGAATCAAATAAACATTTGTGTTTGGCATGGTGGAGTCAGATGTAACTTGGTTCTCCTTTGATGTCTGCTCGCCTGATTTACTTCGAAATGATTCATTTCTGCAAGTGAGACTGACCCTTTTTAATTGTTATTAACATTTTCATTAAGCAAAGGTGGAATGTTATAAGCGCAACTAGTAGAATTTTTGACTTCATCTTGTAGTCCTCTATTCTTTGCTGAAGGAAGGTGCTGTGGATCCATTCGACGCTTCTTCAACTTTGTAACCAACCAACAATTTAGATTTTTCACGTTTGGTTTCTTGTTTTGGGGTCAGCCACATTATTCTTATCCTTGTTTTGGGGTCGAGACAAGATCTTGGTCAAACTTCGAATTACTTAGCAATTTCTTCAACACCATCTTCTAGTGCCATGTTCTCCAATTTGACATCCTTTGCATCAGTTGGTTTGACCCTATTATCTTTACCGAATGTGACCCGTCTTTCCAATTGCGTGTTGACCTTCGCAGTGCTTCAGAAACCATGAAACCTAATTCCTTGGGTTCAACAGTTGCGCTTTTAATGACAAATCATGTCAAACGAGGGAGACGTGAGATTTTCCATCTGTTTCCCAACTTTTGTGTAATGGATTCATGAACTTTGTGTCAGGGCATGCTGGCTTAACATGTTGCAATCATACGATGAAGATCTGTTGTATGTTTGTGTTATATGTACTTTGCCATTGTGCTAAAAAGGCACATACTTTCAGCTAACCAGATTCCTTTCTAAAGTTCTCCGAGGTTATTTTTCTGGAGCTACTTTTTCCATGACATTCATCATGAGGAGAAGCAAAACGAGAAGCCCTACCTATGACTTAAACTAGCATTTAAAAATAATCGAGGAAAGATGTTAATAACAATTATATTTTGGTCCATCATCCTCAATGTTTAAATTTGTATCTAGAGTACTTCGGTTTTTCACTAATAATGAAAAACTCCTATATTACTATTCAAGGCAGAGAACATACAGTTTTAGAGATGCAACATTTGGGCCCTTTTAGTTTTGTATGGGGTCCTAGAGATAACAATTTCAAAAACATGGGCTTATTGTTATGGAAGATTTTTCAGGAGTGCTGCTTTGACAATTTATGCACTTACGTTCTTTACCATTCCAACATTTGGAGCGGATTTCTCAAACAACTCTACCTTCTAACAACCTTATTTTATTATCTATATCTACTAGCCAAGTTGAGGAGGACAAAATGCTTGCAGAGGATCCTTCATTTATAATACATCGGTAAATACTTTTTTGACTTAGCTTAAACCCTTATTTGGAAGGGTGTAGAAGAAAGGTGAGGCTCAACAAGATTACTCCAATCAAAGGAAACCATTCTTGAATTTGAAGGGCGCATGCTCGAAATAAGTGTAAAGTCCTCTTGTTAAGAAAGTATTGAACTAGAAATGCTAGAGACATGGTTGATAGACATCACTCCCCAAAAGAAGAGTGGGATCGACTAAAGATTGCATCGACGTGATCACTTTGGTAGACTCACCATGTTAGGATATTTAGACACTTAGGAGTTAGTTAAGATCAACTCGATATAATGTATTGTTAGGTTAAAGTGTGTTTCTTAGTGTGTTTTTTTAGTATGCATTGTAATCCGACGATCACGATATGTTCTTGACATAGAGTGATCTGACAATTCATATTTTTCTTAATTTTAATGACTACATTGATCTGTGGCTTGACACCTAATTGATCCATGATATCTATTTAAAGAGCATGGAGGGTCATTTACAGATGATCGATTGTGAGAATCTCTCTTGTAAATTTTATCTTTTGCATTAATAAATTGCTTCAAGTGGTCGCGTTTGGTGGGGTCATGGATGTTTCCTCATAGGGGTTTTATCATGTAAAAACATCGGTGTGTTGATCTTTGATATGGTTTTGTGAGTGGTTATTGAAGATGTTCGTCTCTATTGGAATACCTATGTTTTCGAACATGGTATCAGAGCGCATTTGAAGACCCCCACTCATGTTGTAGATTGAGATCTTGAAGTCGTGTCTCTGCATCTCTGGTTTCTACCATTCCATACATTTCTGGGCCAAGAGGACCATTCCGTTGCGTTTAGAGAAATTCTTTTAGCTAGAAATGCTTTTCTTTTTAGTCGAAAAGGTTTTCCTTAGCCCAATATATGACCATTTCAATTAGATCTGGAAGTATGAAGCCCAAATACGTCCTTTTAAATTTTTACAAAGATAATATTATTGTTTAATTCGGTTTTTTATTTTTTTTATTTTTGGGTTGTTACTCTTTTCGATCTATGTATGGCGTTTTCCACACGCTCTGTGCGATCTTGACAAATCAGAAACAAAGCATAAAGGTTTTTCCTATTTGCGTATGCTCTTTGCCATGCACTTTATGCGATCTCGGAAAATCAGAAACAAGGGGAAAATTTGCATTTTTTCAGGTAAAGCTAATTGAGATCTAACCCTTGTTGTTGTTGAGAAACGATTTTTTTTTTGTGTGTGAATGCATGAAAATAAGTTTTTATTGAGCACACACTCCAAGGCTGCCTTCCACAACAACATCAACCCCAATCCTCCTTAAGACTATAATGTGTTTTGCACTAGCTCACTTGGTTGAAAATTGTTTTATAAAGTAAGAGGTCTTGAGTTCAAGTCTTTTTTTTTTCTTACTATTTTGAAAAAGTTCATTCGTTCTTTGTAAAGTGCATTTCATTTAATTATAAAAATGAATCACTATTAAAAAACTTTAATATTTTATTTTAAGTTATTTGTTTTGCATACAACTTTCATTTATAAAGTAACTTCAGTTTAAAAGTGTTTTCTGCTTATTCTATAAAAGTGGGTCACTTCATAAGTAATTTATTTAAAAGTGAGATTATAGGCACAGTTAGAAGGAGCATCACAACGTGGACAACCTTCTTGCTACGTGGCTCTTTAGTTACTATTTATATTTTTTTTCACAATGGCATAACTTTCACATCCGAAGTCTGTTTTCAGTGTCCTTTTTTTTATACAATTTATTTTTTTGAGAACTTTTTATCAAGACTAATAATTTCAACGTTTAAATCCATATTCTCTGCATATTTAATATTGCTTCTCCCAATGATCTTTTGTTTACTAATACCAACTACTTCATTTGAGCTGTGTTTGGTAAACACAATATTATTTGAGCCCACCCGATAGAAAACCAATTAATGACTTGTTCTACCAACAACACAACTCCCCTTTTTTCTTGTTTCATTGCTCAAAGAGTCATTTTCCCCAAGAAATATGGACCCTTCTTTTCATAAATCAAGACCCTTTTATCTTGGCATGGAAGTTAAGTTGTCCTCATGATCTTTGAATTGAGCCTCTGCCTAACTTTTTCCTAAATTTTTCTAAGTTTCCAAACTCACTGAATTGGTCTATATCGGCGAAGGAGACATTTTCCAAGTCGATACAACTAGTTGTCGATGAGTTAATCTTTTCCTTGCTGATACATAGAAAAGTCCAACACTTTTTTTTTGGTTTAAGCTCCTTGGTGTATCGATGTCAATTAAGTTTCGATCGTCAATACACTGACCTTCATGACCTTTCTGTCGCTGATATGTGATAGTGTGAGAACACTTAGAGAGTTTTATTGAAAGTCTTTTGTATAGGTGCTGATTAACTCTTGGGCGTCGATACATGACCATCGAACCTTCTGTCCTCGTTGATACGTAAATGACCAACACTCAAACCCTTTTCCCCAAACACATCGATGTTGAAAACTTCAACGATGCCGATACACCGACTACTGTCAACTCATGGTCGTCGATTATACCGACATCCATCCACCATTGCTCACCGATAAACTACAACTTCACGTCATTTCTATATCGGTTTTAGTGCCAAAGCGACACAAAAAGGCTATAAAAACTGAGCCAACCATTTCATTTAATCATTGTTCGCTAGAGCTACCATAGAACGAATTAGCTTGAATGTAGAGCTACCATAGCACCTGCTGATGTGTCAACTTCAAGCTTATAGGTAGGTAACCTCCTCCCGTCCACGTGTTGGCTCATTGTGATTCAGTTTCAGTTACGTTTCTTGCATATAATCAGGAAAGGGTTTTGAACCTGAACCTGCATCGTCACCTCCTCACGCCTTGACTTCTCCCCATGCCTTTCCCTAACTCTACCAACCCCATTACCAAAACCATTACTCTAACTTGCCATGTTTTCTTCTCTTTAAGCAGGCCTTAATCTTATTACCCTACAACTATGGTTATCTTAGAGGATGTAAAGCCCTAATCTTACCATTCTCCCATCCCCCTTGACCCCGGCCTATGAGCTTTGCTTTGGCATTCTAAGCCCAGACCCAAAAATCTGTTAGGTCTAAACATGTGCAATGAACGCCATTTAATGGGATTAGGTCTAAACCCATACCAATGCTCTCGATTGAAACTTAACCACAAAGAAGAACCAACCGTTCTGACACTCATAAACTTTTAGGTGCCGATACATCCTCGTCTTCCTCGACAAAGTTCAAAGGATGAATGTTGATATAGACTTAGCCTTGTCGACGAAGTTTGAATGATTAATCTCGATATATGTTTATCCTCACCGACAACAATCAAGTGATGAACGTCGATACACCCCGCCACGTTTCAACAACAATCAAGTGTTAAACACCCATATGGTCTTCACGGTGTCGGCATCGATCATAGAATGAGCACTGAAGTTGCTTTCCTCATATCGATGTCTATCTTTCTTTTTAGGCCGATACATAGTTTAACCACTCCTCTTTGACATCGACCGAAAAATTGGCTAAGTATTTTTGCAATGACAACAAGTAATCCGGTTCTGGACGTCGATGCACTTCTCTATATCGACGAGGATGAGATTTTCGATGTCGATATAGGTGTATATCGATGCCAAATATGTTAACTCACCATTTTTTCCAGAAAGGCCTTAAAATCACCCAGATGCAAAACTAAACTAGTCTCTCCTTTTTTCATTCTTTTCCTTTATTAAGATATTGACCATATGGTGCTTCTGTCTAACATTGGTGTCCTTGAGAACTAATGATGAATGTTTTTTTTCCCCGATTCGATCATGTCGCCCCACAAACGATTGCAAAGTACCAACTAGATCCCTGTTGAAGAGGCCTCTACAAGTGGAAGCGTTCAGGAGGAAGAAGTCAAATGGGGTGAGTTTTACCAGATGTTCTACAACCAAACCTTCCCCCAAAGGGTAGAAGATGGCTCTGATCTCAAGATGTTTAAAAACATTAGAAAATCCAAGCTGTACAAGGTGGCAACACACAGTGGTCTTTCCCTGTGCAGAGGTCATTTCATGGATAGTAAGGCATGTGGACTTAGAGACCAGGTATATCCTCAATGCCAGGGAGTACTCAATAACATCTTTTGAAGCTTCAACTATAGCTTACTGCTAACACCTAGATAGCGTGGAAAGATCACTGGATGGAAATCTTATAAGAAAGTTCATGCTTAAGTCGAAAGATCTCTTGAATCCCTGGTACAAACCCAACAAATCGTTCAAGTCAAGGCCCTGAGGTGAATATCCCATCAACTTGCTGAAAACGCCTTACCAATTTGTGGTGGTGATGCTATGCAGATTATATGGGGCACCCGATGCTTCAAAATTCCTAATAACATGAGTGCCTCTTATTTACTACATCACAGATGTCGAGTCGACTTTCAATTGGGTCAGCGTTCTATCAACATCCCTGGAAGAAGCTCTCAGAACAAGAAAAGAGACCGTGCCTTGACAATTTCCGAGTTTTCACATGTCCTCTTATCTCCTAGACATGGTATGCCTTTGCCACACATATCCACAGATGGGCTTTGCTTGGCAGCCCAACGACCTCCCAATCCACATTTACTACAAGGTGCTTTGGGAGCACAAGTATAGGATAGAATATTACAAGATTTGCGATTACTTTCTAGCGCCCCTGTACTAGCTTATATTCGACTTGCCTGGACCATGCATTATGGATCAAGCACAGGGGATAGTTGGAAGGATAGGAGACTGATAACTCTTGGAATATGGAACATACTTAAGAATATACAGAGCCACTAGAGCTCCACATTTTCTCTTAAGATTCGTTCCAGACATGCTGGTTTTTCAGGAAATTGCTTATTAGACCATGGTGCACAAAGTTGGCGTAGCTCTCTATAGGGACAAGAAGGCCATTTGGCCTCCTCTACCACTATGGGTTGGATCATACTCTTTCGAGGGCGTCAAATGATATCAAGATGAAGTAGAAATATTGACATCTTTCCACTTCGGTGAGGAAAGATTCTAGAGGCATGATCCTCTGGACGTGGTAAAGAAATACTGCATCAGCCACAAGCATATGTGGGAATAGATGATAGAAGTTTGGGAATAAGAGGAAATTCACTATCATGGCAGAACATATCATGATGTCATATTCAAGCGAAGAGGAAACCCTTTGGGCAAAGTTTCAGATGAACAAAGAGTCCAAGAAGCCTAGAAAAAGGTTAATGAAGAAGTAGTAGCAACAACAACATCCATGACCACAACCACAACATTTGAATCGATAACAATAACAACAACAAAGTAAGAAAGAAAAAGAAAATCCGCTCAAGTAGAAGAAAAGAAGAGAAAAAATGAGGAGGATGAGAAGAGAAAACAAAATGAAGGCGAAGATGCGACAACAACCAGGTTAGCTATAAAACAACAAAGAAAAAAGGAAAAGGTGCAAAAGAAAAATGAAGATGCAACTGAGTAGAAGCGAAAAGAAGAAGAAGTTGCAACTAAGGCAACAACTGAAGCTAAAGCAACAACCAGAGCTGAAGCAACAGAAAAAACAATCGCTGAAGAGAAGACATCCGAAGAAGCAACAACAAAGGCGACATAGGAGGAGTAGAGGAAGAAAGATGAATAGGCGATAAACAATGATGCTTCCCCCATGGACATGAACATCCCTGGATCGTCGACTGAAGCCCATCTCAGTGCTGGACACTTTCTGCTAGGAGAACTTGGACTGGGACTCTACATGCCCTCCAAGGCTCACAAGGTGGCCAATCTAAACACCTTTTAGTTTGACAAGGCATCCATAAGAATAGTACAAAAACAAACCAAGAAAATCCTAGTCACTGGGAAAGCTCCCCTATCAATGGTTACAAAAACCACTGTAACATAAGATGTCAGGAAGGACCTAATATCAATTGCATCAAATGGCGTTTCCTTCATGATGGCATCATAGAAAAACCTCAAAGACTTGGTTTGCTGAAACCAAGAAAAAGATGACCGGATCACATAGCTGGAAGAAGAAATTAGGCATGACAAAAGAGATAAGGAGAGCCTTAAAGAATTTAGAATATGCACCGAAAGAGTCTGAACATAAATTCGTGACATGACGATCGACATGTATGCAAATCCCAAGTCTTCCAACAATGGGCAATGAAAATTATATCCCAACACAACTTAGTACAATCCAAGAACGTAGAATTCACTACCATTAGAGCAAGTTTGAATGATATGTAGCAGTGGATTGTTGAGAACCCAAATGCTCCAACTGGGCTGTCCTGCATATCTGAGTGGGAGAGGAAAGTGGACTATGCCACTCTTGATAATTGCCAACAAGTTGGGTAGAAGGCCAAAAGGGATGTAAAGAATTCACTAGCAATTTGTGCTCAACTTCACAAGGCAACACACATTCTAACACTAAAAGGGAACCTTCCTTCGATCAAAGCACTCGAAAAAACAAAATTAGATGAACAAAGTTTTGAAGAGGTCAAGTTGAACATGAAGCAGAGGCAAATATATGCCTGAGCTGCAATCAGAGTAACACTAGATCTTATGGAGGAACATCTTGCTAAACCAGCCAAAACACAAAATATGATTCAATATTTCATGGTCTACTTGATGAGAGATATAAAAATCCTCTCACAAAATTCAACAGCCCATGAAGCAGCCCTGGAGATAGTTCTATTCCATAGAGTCATCGCCATTGCAAGAAAACATGAAGCTTGGGAAGCTTACTTGAGAGACAATGACAAACAAAAGAGGACAAAAACAACCGATTCAAATTTGTTCACAACTGTCTCCTATATTGTCTTTTTGCCAACTATAATCAATTTTGTCTTATTGTAACACATGTCGAAAATAGTTGAGAGGGAACGCTGAAGAGACTTGTAACTATATCTTGGAGAATTCAAGAAAACCCCATAGGAAGTTATTGAAAATACTATAAGTAAAGGAAGAAACCCATTTTGAAAGGGTTCTTCAATGATTGTAAATTCATGAACTATTTTCTAAAGTAATATTGAGAAGCCCTCAGGGCCGATTTTGCTAGAGAGAAATATCATTGCTGAGACCAAGTTTGTTGTGAACTATTTCAAGTGAGTTGTTGTCTTGTTTACATGCACTATAAGAATTTTGTTTCATTTATAGAGTTTTTTTGTACGAACAATAATTTTCCTGCAATTTCATTTTTCTTCTCTTATTAATTATCCTGAAATAATGAGTAGTTTATGCATGTTGTAACATCCTCGACCACCAACAGGCCGGGTAACACCACTTCTTGGACATCTCTCTTACCTCTGATACCATTTTGTGAATTTATATGCATGCATATCTAACACAATTAACAATTACAATGTTCTGTTCATGCCACTTATTCATGCAGAAATAATCGACAATATATGCATACACACGACATATTATAACCATATACAAATTAATGCGGAAATAACAGTAAGCCTACACACACAACATAGCTGATATATCCAGGCATTACTCATCAAGTTATAACACGTGTACAATTACACAACATACAATTAACAAAGATTTGGTACTTATCTTTCAATAAATGACCACCAAACTGCGTGCATACCTTCCACGAATCTCCAAGCTTTAGACCACGCTGCTCATCACGCTCAATAGTGGGTCACCCCCGAGCCGAGACTAAACTCCACCGGGCAAGAGATTCCTAGGCTTGGCAAGGGAAAAAATTCGCACAGGTCAACCGAAAGGATTATCTCCCAGGGCCAGCTCACACTAACAACCTACATCCTCTCATTCCCCACATGTCTATCCCACCCCAGGAAGTGTGCCCCTTCTTTGCTCAACAATCCTTCGAYTGCCCCACTTCCTTTCCAGGGCTTCAACAACAGACCAGACAGGAATTCTYAGAGMACTATAGTTGTAGTTGGGCTCCCTCTGGAAAATCACTTCCCCAACAACCTCTCTCACCTGTAGAGAGTTGCTTACAGGCCCGACAACCTKCTTCTTCAGTCCACGGGCCTGACAACCCGCCTCTTCAAACCACAGGCCTGACAACTCGCTTCTTCAGTCCAACTTCAAAGTCAATTCCCAAAAAGGTGATTGGCAACAACAAAGCTTAGTAAGAGMAGATGATGGCAACAAGCCACACTCAGTCAAGGAACTGTGTGGGCTGCAACAACCAACAATTACGACACAACACGACTCAGAGAATTACAGGGTGCGTGCTTGTTTAGAGGTCGACTATGGAGATGATGGTGGCTCAATACACGAGTCAATGGTGAATCGGGCAGGGTGAAAGAATTCCAGAGAATCATCATGGTCGTGAGAATGGCGAGGAGGAGGAACCCTCAACGAGCTGGCTTTCCCCACTATAAACTGCATGTGCCTAGGTTGACACATGTCTGCATAAGTTCCACTTAGCACTCGTTCCCTTTCCAGGAACTTAGGACAACACCGATCATGTCTAACTTAGCCTTTAGAAAATAATAATAAAATATTATTCCCTTAGAGGTAAGCCCTCTAGCTTAGTCTTTAGGCCTAGACACTTAGCCCCCTCCCTTACCCTACCTAGTGGAGTTTAGTCCCCCATAACTCTTTCTCCATGGTCGATCTACATGCAACAATGTAATTTTATTAATGATATGTGTATTTACATATACAAAAATCAGGCTCGTGGCCTTAAGCACCTAGGCTCTCCGACCTAATAAACATATAAGTCTTCAGCTTGTAAACACTTGGCTCACCAGCCTATAAACATAATTACAATTCAGCAGGGGTTCGGCCTTGGGGTGTTACAATCCCTTCCCCTTATTTTTGCACTGTCCTCAGTGAAACTTATTTACACAACAACAAGAAGATTTCCAAAATACTCAAAAAGATGCGCTGCCTGCATAACATCTTCATGCTCCCATGTTGCATCCTCAGGACTGTACCAGGTCCAATGAACTTTTACGAGCCCTATGGCTCGATTTCGAAGCTGCTTTCTTTTCCGATCCAATGTACGCACCAGATGCACCTGAAAAACGCTTTCCTGCTCCACCTAAATCACATTCCAATCAATAACATGATTAGCATCATGTACATATTTCTTAAGCAATGACCCATGAAATACATTATGTATAGACACACATGTAGGAAATGCAAGCCTATATGCTACCGGACCAATCCTCTCTAGGATTTCAAGCTGCCCACAATATCAAGCTGCCAACTTTGAACAATTTCCCAACTTCAGGGAGCTTCTGTTGGCCTTCACTCTCATGAATACATGATCCCCTACTTTAAATTCCCTGTGAGTTCTGTTCTTATCAACATAATGTTTTTGCCCATCTTGGGAAGCCTTCAAATTCTGCTTAATCTTCAACATTTGTTCTTCCATTTCCTTGAGCAACTATGACCCAACCACTGCCCTATCAACTGGGTTGTCCCAACTTATTGGGGTGTTGCACTTTTTGCCATAAAGTGATTCAAATGAGCTCATCTTCAGTGATGCTTGATACCCATTGTTGTAGGAAAATTATACCAAGTGTAGATAATCTTTTCATTTAGATGGTTTGTCCATCACATACATCCTTAGCATGTCCTCAACCACTTGGTTCACCCTTTCTATTTTCCCATTCGATTCAGGATGATATGCTGTGCTGAAGTTCAGATTTGTTCCGAACCCTTTAAATAACCCCTTCCAGAACTTTGATGTAAACTTTCGGTCTCTGTCAGACATAATTGTCTTGGGTATGCCATGCAAGCGTGCTACTTCCCTCATATAAATATCAACAACATTAGTTTCTTTATGAGTAGTCTTCATAGGAATGAATTGGGCAGCTCTAGTAAGCTTGTCCACCACTACCATGATTTGCATTACGTTGCTTGCTTGTTCTGGGAAATCCCGTGATGAAATCCGTTGTTACAACTTCCCATTTCCACTCAAGGATGGGTAATGGATGTAGCAAACCTGCTGGGTGTCTATGCTCAGCCTTTACCTTTTGACATTCCAAACATTTGACAATAAAATCAACAATCTCCCTCTTCATGCTTGGCCAATAATATTGGCTTTTGACTGTTGAAATTGTTTTCTGATATCCTGGGTGTCCTGCATAAGGTACATTGTGCATTTCTTTTAAAATCACACTCTTCAATTCATAAGAGTTGGGTACATAAACTCTGTTTCTGTACAGAAGATAAACTCTGTTTCTGTACAGAAGGATTCCATCAATTCCCAATTCATAATCCTCAACCTACTGTCGCATTTTACCTTGTTGCAATTTTATTACTAATTCCATGTACTGCAAATCTGATTTCACAACCTCTACAAATCTATCTTTCAAATTTGACTAGTACATGCTAATGGCTGTAGCATGCAACTCATGCACTCTTCTGTTGAGTGCATCAACCACTTTGTTCTCTTTCCCCTTGATATGCTTTATATCAAAGTCATATTCACTGAGAAACTCTAACCATTGTTTTTGCCTGACATTTAGAGTTGACTGATCAAATAAATATTTCAGACCATTATGGTCTGTCCTCAGCTCAAACCTCTTTCCCATGAGGTAGTTCCTCCATTTCTTTAAAGCATGCACGATGACTGCCAACTCCAAATCATGAGTGGCATAGAGCCTTTCATGCTCCTTCAACTTCCTTGATTCATAACATACAACAAACTCATTTTGAATGAGGACTCTACCTAGTCCTTCTTTACATGCATCCGTGCATACAATGAAGTCTTCATTTGGATCTGCGATCCTTAGAATTGGAGCACTGGTTAACAACTGCTTCAATTGTTGGAAACTTTTTTCACATTCTTCTATCCATTGAAACTTCTTCCCCTTCCTTTGCAAGGAAGTGATGGGGTGAGCCATTCTTGAAAACCCTGCAATGAACCTTCTGTAATAGTCAGCTAGACCCATGAAGGATCTGGCTTCTGTCACATTCTTAGGTGTTGTCAACCCTGTTATCCCCGATATCTAGTGATAACTAGGAAATCATGTCTCGAGGCCCACATGGTCCTAGACATGGAGTACCGAGAGCAGGAGTGACTTGAGCACGGCCCTGGAGGGCCCATCTTTCTTCTTCTCAGCCAGCTTTGTCCTGTCGGCAGTAGCAGCTTCCATCACTACCGGCCTGGGAATGCATCAGAGAGGGCTCTTGCTCCATGAGGTAATTGGTCCGAGGTATCATGGTATGTGTCATATTTGATCATTATAACCTTCTTATATATGCATTAGGTTCCTTTCATTTCGGATAACTGCTTGGATCTTACACTAATCC
>SNQJ01S0056562.1:7974-27313 GCA_010110895.2 Picea sitchensis | reverse complement strand
AAACCAAGACCTATGGGCACATGCTTTCTATGACACCCTGTCAATTTCCCCAAGCATGGTCAAGTGGGCTAATGTAAGATCCAAGTAGTTGTTAGAGATAGAAGGAATCAGATGCATATATTTAAAGGTTTCAATGATCAAAGGTGACACATACCATGATACCTGGACCAATTACCTCATGGAGAAAGAACCTCTTCTGGTACAGGACCATGCTGATGGTGATGGATGCTGCTGCTGCTGACAAGACAAAGATGATGGAAGAAGAAAAGGATGGGCCCTCCAGGGCCATGCTCAGGTCAATCCTGCTCTCGTTACTCCATGTCTAGGACCTATGGGCCTTGAGACATGATCTCCTAGTTATCCCTAAAAAGTGGGGATAACATAGCCAACACCCCTTTTCCTTTGAAAACCATCCTTTCCCATAGAAAGATAAGTCCTCCCACAACTTCTCAAAAGACAAACAATCTTGCACAGACCATCAATAATCCCAACACTTTCCAGGCAAACAAAACCCTAAATAGATATGAACTTCATGCCTTAGAATACAATGTCATTGAGGATATGAAGAAAACCAAAGAAAATATTTCCCTGTATGACATATTTGTGCTTCCTCAACAACGCGATCTCATTCTTGACAAATTCAAACTCACTAACTCTCAGAAAAATACTTTTTCTATAGCGGGAAACACTTCCAAGGATGCTGAAACGAAAATAGAATATAAAACTAAAACAAAGTCTACTGTGAATGCAACTAGTACAGGGTCACACTCTAGATCCCAGGTCCCACCCTTTCTCCTCACATTTGAAATTTTCAATTTTAATGTGCATAATTTCTTAATGGACTCTGGCGCCTCTTCGAATGTGATCCCTTACTTAGTCCGCCAAAAGATAAATGTTGTCCTGGAAAAGAGCACAACTAGAATTATCCAATTAGACAGATAAGATGTTAAAGTAATGGGTGAACTCAAGGATGTCGTGATTAGATAAGCTTCTAACCCCATATTACATTAGGGTATTTATATCATTGTAGTAGATATTCCAAAAGATTATGGTTTATTGTTGAGCAAGGACTAGTCTGTGAAAGTATAAGGCTATTTCTCCACAGACTGGACCCATCTATGGCTACCATACAAGAGAAGGACAAATCAAATTAGAGTAGACAATGAATCACACGGTAACTGAGCTTGAAGGTAAGAACAAACCTATCAATTTTTCTCTCACTGCATTAGGAAATTATTTTCTAGAAGCTGAACTTGGTTTCTATACAACACAACCATCTTTACTCCACGCAGTCGAAGAATACGAACTCCTTCATTGCACTTGTATTGAAGAAAATGATTGTAGCATAGTAGAAGTGGATAGTTTATGTTTTATTAACTAAATTTTAGGTATTGACATTTGGATGTTTTTCTTTGATGGATCCATATCATAAGAAGGAGCTAGGGCAGGATGTATACTCATTGATCCTGAAAAGTGAAAAACTCTCATATCCTGTCGCCTAGAGTTCGAATGTGACTACAATATAGAGGAATACGAATCCTTGGTCCAAGGTCTAAAAAAATGCTATTGATCTCAAGGTAAAATTCCTATGCATTTTTGGTGATTCATAAATAAATGTTAGACGAGTAAGGATTTTTGTAGCTTCGAGAGGTATTCCCACTAGAGGCCAAGGTGCCAGGCATGTGGGAATTTTTGTTGGCACCAATTTTGAATTTCGTTTCAGTGAAATCGGCCTAGAAATGAGGCTAGGGCCTCATGGGAAAGTTGATGGGCTTTGTGGGTTTGTGTGGGGGTGACACACCCACAAAGAGGATGAAAATATTCAAATTAATTGTGGATTTTAGGAAGGGCTCCTAAGCTCACTCATTGGACTCCTATATAAAGGAGAGATGTCATTGTGACATTAGATCATCATTGTGGAAGAAAGGAGTTGGCATAAGTGAGCCTGCACTTGTGTCAAGGAGGATTGGTGATCTCATCTAGAAAAATATGCAAGGTGGTGAATCTGTCCTAGGAGAAAAAAGGTGTCAGAGAGAGAAATGTATGGAGGTGACCATACCAGTTTTCTGTACTCATACATAGTTTGCAGATGGGTGAAGCGTGTATATACACAGGTTTCAAAATGACAAATCATGTATAGGGTATACATGGTTTTCAGGAGAGCAACCATGTATGTCCGCAGTTTTCCAGTTGGTGAATCACGTATCTGGTTTTCTAGGCAAGTACAAATATATACAGGCCAACAAGTGATGTCAACAAACTATATAGGTGGTCTACAACAAGTTCACGAGTAAAGGAGATTTCCATAATATAGTTGAGTTTTGGTTTTCTGTTTTGTATTGGAAGGACAAGGTTGTCCTCAAATTCTCTTGTTTTGAAAGGATAAGGTTGTCCTAATATTTGGTGATATTATATTGGTTGAGAGGACTGGTTTTTTTGTCCTCAGATTTGAAGGATTGGATAAAGTTACAAAATAGAATTATTGTGTCTCTTGTGTATTGATGATTCATCTATGATCTTGTTGTTTTCGCTACATATGTTTTCAGTCAATAATGTCAGTGTAAATTTGTTCAATGATATTTATATCACTAGGAAGCAATTCTCAAATATGAAATTAGTCACATAGAGTTGCATGTGAAAATTGACATGGTATCATAGCTTGGGATTTGAAGAGAAATGGATCATCTTGAGACACTTTGGTGGCTACAACAATGGAAGAGTGTTGTACTTGTTCTTGTTTTGGGTAGGTCAATATGGTGAATACATTAAAGCTTGAGGATAGGTTGGAAGGGGAAACAACTTCCGATCTTGAAAGGCAGGGGTTCTTCTATTGGAAGAGAATGACCTCAAGGAGTATGTTGAGGATGTGGTTCCTAAACCGACAGATCTAGTAGATTTAACATTCTACACAAAGAGGGAAGAGAAATCCAAGTGGGTATTGCTAGAGTCTGTGAAGGACCACTTGATTCCTCACATTGCCGAGAAATTAATTTCCAAGGATATGTATGATGATTTGGTGGGTCTTTACCAAAACAAGAATACTGGCTAGATGCTACACTTGAAACACTAGCTTCAGATTGTCAGGATGACCAGTGAGGACACAATTTTCAGTTATCTCATGAAGATTACTCAGATCCGAGATCAACTCACAACTATTGGTGAGACAATAAAAGATGTTGAGTTGGTGAATACAACATTGAGAAGTCTTCCTAGGTCCTGGGAGCCATTTGTGCAGGGGATCTCTACATGAGACAAATTGCCAGACTTTGAGAGACTATGGAAAAATTGAATCTAGGAGGATACCCAGTTAGTATCCATATATGATATGGATGGTGTGGTAAAGAGTAGCAGTGATGAGAACTAGGCCCTTGCAACCCACACTAGGAAATGAAGAAGGGGTTCTCCAAATAGAAGAGGTCAGCCAGGGAGAAGGGCTTCTCCTGAGAGGGAAACATCTCTATAACTGAGACAAAAGAAGGATCTTAGTAAGATTGGATTTTTTGAGTGTCATGATTTTGGGTACTATGCTTCACAATGTCCACACCAGAGGGGAAGAGGAAGAAGGCAACATGCATCAATAACATAGGTTGATGAGGTTGCAAACAAGTTCCATAGGGAGATATTGTTGGTCTTCGCCCTTTCAGGTACTGCTTCCAACAAGGAAGGTTGGTGGATAACGTAGCATCTTTCCATATGACATGTGCTAGAGAGTTGTTTGACACTCTCATAGAGACTGACTTAGAATTATGTGTGGTGCTTCGTATGGGATCCAAGCATTCAGTACAAGAATCCAGTACTGTATCGTTTTGATTGGATTCATGAGAGATACCGAGGGTGCTGAATGTGTTGTGGGTGCCAAAAATTAGGAGGAGTGTCCTCTCAGTATCAAAGATTGAGAGGAAGGGATATCATGTATTATTTCGAGATGGACATGTACTGCTTGTTCCCAAAAGGTCTAGCTTCAGATCAACAATGGTTCTTGGATTTAGGGAGGGAAACCTATATAGGCTGAGGGGCCAACCTATTAGTGTTGTGACTAGTAGGAGCAGAGAGACAGATGAGGAGGAGCAGGTGGCTCCACAAGTGGTGATATAGGTAACCCCACCAATTGTACATGATTAGAGGGAGCCAAAGTTCAGAGAGAGTAAACCCTCAGGATCTAGGAGGGAGGAGCAGCCTCCCAGGACCATGCAAAGGATAATGGACATGGAGTAGATGGCCCGAGGGGATGTGCAGACTTAGAGGGAGTCAAGTTTCTATTTATTTTTTGATAGCTACAGGAGGTATTAACCTCCAAGTGTAASCTTTGTACTTAAAATAAAATATTCTGGAAGTAAGAGAACTATTAAATAGATGTGTGAAAAACCCTAGAAGAGAAGTTGACCCAAAGAGAATAATAATAAAGTATTAAAAGTCTCCAAAAAGTGAGGTCGACCCCACATGAAAAGACACCTTGGAAGACTAGTATAAATAGAGGCTAGGCGCTCCTCATTTGTACAGACTCTCACTCAGTAGAAGGAGGGCATAAGTCTGAGGAGCATCAACTGCAGTTGCAACATAAGGAGTTGCAAGTCTGGAGAGGGTGGTGCAACAGTTTCCATGGTGTAATATCATTCTTTCTGGTATCTCTCCCGTGTGCTTCTCTTGGTAAAGGTACGCTTCTATTAGTAGAGGTACTTTCTCTTGGTATTGTGCTACTGTTGCAACAATGATGTTTCTAGTTAGGGTTTATTTGTTGGTTCTAGTGTGGACTTGCCAGAATCATTCTATCTAAGAAAAGGTTAGTGTGCTCGGGGGTGGCATAGCGAATGATTATGGTTGGGTAACAATGATGTGACATTGTCTATGGTTAAACGAGCATACCTAAATTTTAAAATGGAATCAGAGTTGGTTTCCTTCATAATAGTCTAATCGCTGGAAGGAAGATCTTTAGTTCCACCATTTTCAAGCTCGTTGAGCACTCACTGAACCCACTATGAAGGTCTCCTAAGGATGGCACATCTTTTCCTTGGATCGGATCTACAATATTCCAAATTTGCAGTTGCAGTACCAGTCGTAGTTGCAGTGCCAATTGCTTCGTGCTAGGTTCAGTGTCAATTGCAACACCAATTGCAGTGCCAGTTGCAACTCCAGTTGCAGTTCCTCTAGTCCAATGAAGTTTCTGATAACTCATTGAGCAACTCGTTAAAAGGATGATGGAATTATTCTTGCCCTAGATAAACTCGCTAGCCATTCTTCCGACAGTTAGGGTTTTCGATTTTGTAGCAAACAAAAACTTAACCCAAATTTGTCAGGCACTTTCAGTGAAGAGTTGGCATAATTTTTGGTTGTCCTAGTGCACTCTACCCTAGTGCATTTCCAACTATCTTTAGATTGCAAGTTGAAACACTTAGAAATTTTTGGGTTCGTCATTACTTGCCACTATTGCCGGATGGTGCCACTGCCTGCCAAAGGTATGTACTTGTATATGTTTAAACTGTATCACTATCTTGAGGATATTTATAGGAGAAGGGATCTTTTTGTCCAAGCAACAATAGTAGATACAGAGGGATATTAGATCTAGCACATTTAGAGGAACAACACACTCCAGGTTTGATTGTGTTGATATGCCTCTAGCTATTTTGGCATTATTGTGATCTTATGAACATCTAGTTGTATTTTGATATGTTGAAGTCAAACCTCTGGTCAAAGTTAAAGTTACAAGATGACCTTGGTCAAAAAATTATATTGATTAAGATTGAGTTTTTATATTTTATTTGCATTATATTCCCTAACTCAGATTTCTACCAAGAAATCATATTGTCTTAGTACATGGGACATGTTGGAGAGAATACTTGTTATCTTGAGTGAAGGAGACTAGGAAGAAAAGAAACAACACTCTTTCATAAAGATAAGACTCCAGGTTCCAGGTTTGATTGATTAAATTGATAAGTTTCCAATTTGCACATATTAAGTTTGATAATTGCTACATTACAAGTAAACACTATAGTTGTGACAACAATCGTTGAAAGGTTTTATTATTGATAGATACAATGAATACTTGGTAGCATGTGAGTACTGTTAATATAAATGCTTGTTGTACTTGTTTGCAAGATGAACTAACATCTCCTCTAGGAGATACTTCTTGTTTTGCTTCCAGGCAGATCACCTTGGTAATGATATGATGATTACCTTGAAATTGTCTTTTATTCTTGTTAACATAGATATGTTCCTATGAAAATGCTATTATATTGGAAATACTTTTTTCTTGTTTCTCTTGTCTCGGGCAAGTTACCATGGAGGAATGATTGGTCATAACACTGGAAGAGTGTTGTCTCTATTTCTTATTATTGCATTTTTATTTTGGCTCTTGTTCCAGGCAGGTCACAAGTGACGATTGTTCTCGTTATTTTTTTTATTATCATAAGAGTATTATTCTTGTCTATTGTTTTCCCTTGTTGTTGGTATTGTTCCAGGAAGGTCATAGGTGATAACTATGAGGGAATTTATAGTGATGGTTGCAAGAGGCAACATATTAGATGGTCTCTAGATTGAGACATGGAGCAGACTATCCAGATAATAAGTTGTATACACGACCGTATACATCCATGTAACGGAGAAAAAGAGGACGAAGTTTAAACCTTCTTGCAAGAAGGGTAATTTTGCGAGATACAGAGTATCTCATATGGAGGTTGATTGTAAGCAAAAAAAGGCTCCAAATATGACTGAAGAAATTCCTCTAGTGTAGTTGATCACTCTTCAGATCATCACAGAGTTAGTAGAGCAAGAAGGGACTACCCAGAATCATTGTAGTAACTAGGAAGAGACTAGCATGGTTCCATGACACTTTGCTAGAGACCAGCATTGATTAAGCCACCAATGGTGAGGCAGGTGGCCCTACCAAGTACCAGTTCATAAGGAGATATATTTTTAGAGGAAGTCAACCATCATGATCTAGTAGGGAGGAGCATCCTCCCCTGGACCGTTCATAGGAGATTAGACTCTCGAGGAGATCATCACATACAGAGGGAGAATATGGCTCAAAAGATTATATAGACTCAGAGGGAGTCAAGCTTTAGAGGGAGCATGGAGACTCAGAGTGAGCTTGATCTCAAAGAGAGTTGGTGGCTTCAGAAGCTGCTTGCAGGATTGTTTTGTTGGATTCCTGAGAGGGGGGTGAATCAATAATAGAGAAATTTAATCTTTTTTAACCAAACAATCCAAGTGTTATGTCAATGCAGAATTATCATACAGTAATGAGCAATGAACAAATGAACAATCATACACATACACAGTACACCAATGTTTTACGTGGAAATCCAAAGCGAGAGAAAAACCACGGAATGATGTTTCTTATATGTCTTGAAGAATTACATTCATTGGAAGCACCAACTTCCTTTGTTTTCCAACTGCAACTGAAAGGAGGCTCCAAGCCCCTAGTTTCTCAGGCTACAACCTGAGGGAAGCTCCAAATCCCCAATTCTCTAGCTACAACCAGAAGGACACTACAACCCCCTATGTTTTTCGGCTACAACCACCTGTCCTTGCCTCGTCCAACCACATTGAAGTATAAGTATAATGATGGAACTACTTTCACACTATCACTGTGATATATACCGCTGTAAACCTGTACCAATAAACCTGAATCATGCATCAACCATGCATCAACCTGTACCTCAACCTATAATCAACCTGTACCATAAACAAGTGCATCAACCATGCACCAACCTGCACCAAACAACCTGTAATCAACATGTACCATAAACAAGTGCATCAACCATGCACCAACCTGTACCAAAAAAACTGTAATCAACCTGTACCATAAACAAGTGCATCCAACCATGTATCGAGTATGTACCAATCATGTGTCAACTACTCATCAACTATGACTCATAAACATGTACCAACATCATCAACTATACACATCATGTATGTGCCAACTCATCAACTACTTGTCTCAACCATGTACCCAACATGTACCTCAACCAAAATCCCTCATCAATATAATCATCCAAATATGATTTGTAACTCTGTAATATACCTGGTGTATATGATCACATACCTGCAAACCTTCCTTAAATTTAACAACAAGAGACTAGCATTTTCATCAAACTTTTCTTTAGTCTCACGCAAACCTTCCTCTAATTTAACAACAAGAGACTAGCATTTCATCAAATTTTTCTTTTACCTCACATGACTAGTTTTGGATTAGTCAACAACCCTAACTTGAAATAATCATAACTATGTAATTTGTAATGAATAAATATCGCAAAATTGATACACAATGTTCTTCAATGGTTTATGCACTTCCGTGTGTCACTACTTGAAACCTCTCGTAAAACGCAGTAGTTATATAGAAAATGGCATACTCAAGGAATTGGGTTTATTCTATTGAGTGAGCTTGTAGAGTGTGCCATGCACATAATATTTATTGAATCAATATGAAAATGTTACACAATAAACCAAATACTGTACTAGAACCCACACATTTTGTCTTACTAAATTTGATCTGTTATGAAAAAGTTAAGACGTTTTTACTCAAAACATTATTGTTTTAGATCAGTTTTAGGACTAGCCACAAACCCTATTTTCCACAGAGTGTGTAACTCCAAAAATGCAATGAACCACAAGCTGAATTCTTAACCAAAGATACTTTACATGTTTCCTCAAAGGCCTATCAATCTCACAGTATGTATCATTCTATAAAATTTTTATTGCTAAAATGGTGAGATGACCCAGAATAACATACCTTAGAAAAACATCATCAAAAGAATTTATCCTCCCTTGAATTTCGACCCTCTTTTCTTCACCTTCCCTATGAAATTCGGCTTAGATATCCCTTGCCACCTCAATCACCCATATATATTCAATATTCTCAAGTGTGATTAAACAGAGCCTTGCCCCCTTATTTATATACTCCAAGTAGCTTCCTTTAGAAGCATCTCTAGGTCACTCTTCCCACATTCCTATTTTAGGTTAACCCACTTCTAATTTCCATTAACTTTATTATTTAAATAATTTATTTTTATTAAATTTGAATTATAGTACACCTAATAATTTCAATTTTATTATTTAATTCTAAAATCTCTTAAACCACTTTGACTACTTTGACTTTTGGGGTTTCAAGCCAACATATGAGGGTCCTCCAACTGTAAGACCATAACTCTCAAGTCAGTGGAGAGGAGTTATGCGACGCTACACATACCACCAGAAATGAAATGACATGCACATCCATATAGAACATTATTACCTTCAAATATATCAAAAAATCATAATTGCTATCCATCAAACAAACTTGGGTCCATTACCCAAACCCGAAGCCCTCCAACTTCACATGGACATAACTCTAATCACAGGAGAGTTATGTGGACGCTCCACATACCACTAGAAATAGAATGACATGTACTCATCCACTAGAATAGTATTACCTTCAAATATATATACAAAATTCATACCATTATACATGAAATAACGCTAGTTCATACTCCAAACTTTGTGCTACTGCATCATAACGTAATCCTTTTCTCACATAAGTTACATCATGACAACCAACCTTAATAAAACATCTCCCCCCTTTGGAACAATTACGGAAACATCTTGCTGTAATACTGAATATGTCACCTATGCCCCTTGGAAACATGCCTCCGTCCTTCCATCTTGTGGACCACTTTGGAACCATGCCTGTCTCCATGAGATTCCTGAGCAATCTCTCCCTTTGTCATCAATGGAAATGTATCTTTCCATCCGTGGTTTCCCCGATTGAACTGCCCCTCTTATGGTGCGCTCTCGTACACACTTAAGACATATAAGATAAGTACTAAAAAAAAATTCATTTTGGTGAAATAACTGAAGGCCCTCGTGATGATACTCAAAGGCTTCCCGTGGAAGTGGTTTTGTAAATATAAGTTCTCTAATTTGCTCTTTGTGCCTCACATACTCAACTCATGTCTTTTCTTAACCCTGCTCTAGAGTGACACTTGATTGAATGTGATCTGGCCTTGGAGTGCATCACCGGGTTCTTTGAGATACCGGTGATATAATTTGTATTATCACATTGGAATGGGATCATCATACTCAACCTATATATATGTCAAAAGTTTCTTTTCATCCAAAGAACATGTGTACAACATGTCGCTATTGTAATATAATTTCACGCTGGCTATAGATAGAGACTGATGAATGTCTCTTTCTTAGCCATGATACCAAACACTCACCCAACTAGAATGTTGCTCCACTGGTGTTTTCATCGGTCATCAATACAACTACTCTAATCAGATCATATGGTAGGCACAATAGATCCTTTCCTTGGATACCATAATCCAAAATCTTCATTCCTTTGAGATATATGAAAATTCTCTTCACCGCTAATACATGTGATTCCTTTGGTGTTGCTTGACCTGTCCAACTTGTCCATCTCACGATTACATCTAGTCCGGATGCTATCAAATATAGTAGGATTCCAATCATTGATCTCATGATTTCTTTCTCTCATCCAGAGTTTGAATCATCATCATATTAACTTGCAATTGGTTTGCATGGGAGTGATAATCGGCTTGTAATCTTCCATTTCGAACCTCTCTATCATTTAGACATGATATAATTTTGATTTTGAGAAATAAAATTCCTTGGTTACTTTGACGAATCTGAAGTCCCGTGAAGAAGGATAGTTCTCCGCGCAATGACATTTCAAATTCATTCTACATATCCTTTGTAAATTTTGGTTTCACCTATCATCACTACCAAAAATAATATCAATAAATATAAATTCATAATTAATAAAATATTACCTAACTTACCTTGATGTAGAGGTTGATGTTCACACTTCCTTTTCTGAACACTGACTGTTGTAGATATTTATCTGCCTAGAGGTACCATGCTGATTTACATCCATCCGATACACTTTAATATTTTGGAGCATGATAAGATAAAGGCAACGATTGTTTCCATTCTAAACTGAAAATATTCTTCAAAGTCATTTCTTTCAACCTATGTTTATCCTTTACATAACAATCTAGGTTTGTTCCTGTAACCTGGCCCATCTTCGCTCATTTTATTCCTGTATACCCACTTGTGTTGATCACATTCTTATCCTCTAGTCTTTAACTTGGAACTAATCTCCCAAGTGTCATTTTTCTCTATTTGATCCAACTTTTCATCCACAGACCTTTTTCCAAAATTCATCCTGCTGGCCTCTTCAAAATAGGTTGGTTCAACTACAGATGTGGGAGTGCTAGGTGTGTTTGTTCGTGAACGAAGTTCTTCTTCTAGTCTCAACTCCGGGCCTTTGTTTCCTATAATCTGATTTCCATGATTCTTCTGTACTCATCTTCTAGGTGTCTTTTGGAGGCACCTTCAACTTGCTCTTCTCGTCATGGATTCTCTCTTCATCTTCCCATTCACTTTTCATCTTCCTCAGCTTTCTTCTTCAAAAGTTGTTCCATTGATAAATTTTCTTCTTCCTTTTGATTCTGGTCTCCATTTATTTCATCAATTGTTATGTTGATGCTTTCTACAAATTTGTTCAATATCAGATTGTAACACTTGTATGCTTTTCTCTTTGTAATTCTGAGTAAACCAACAAGTACTCCTTTGTCCACTAGAGTCAAACTTTCCCATTTTTCCATCTTCTTTTGATGTAGCATTTGCTTCCAAAATCTCCAAAGTGCTTTATATTTGTTGGTCTTTATTTCCATGTTCGAGAATTTTTGTCATTGTTGTTTCAAGCATTACTCTATTAGAATGTGAACTGCATGTACCGTTTGTGCTCCAAAATATATCTCACAATTTATCTTGATTTAGCATACTTCTGGCCATTTCTTGCACAATCATGCTTTTCCTTTCAGCCAGTCCATTCTATTGAGGAGTATAGACAGTGGTTTATGCCTATCGATCCCAAACCCCTTGCAATAGTTCTCAAATTCAATAAATGTGAACTCACCTCCATTATCATATCTCAAGCACTTGATTTTGAATCCATTTCATTTTCAACCATTTTCTTGTAGATCTTGAAGTTTTCAAAGCTTCTGACTTTTTCTTTGAGAAAAACAAACCGCAATCATTCTGTATAATCATCAACTAATAAGATAAAGTATTTCTCACATTTTAAAACCTTTGTTGTAGTTGGTCCAACTAGATCAAGATGCACAATTTCCAATGGTCTTACTATTGAATATTCCTTTGATTTGAACCTGGTTCTTGTTTGCTTTCCTTGTTGACAATGCTTGCATAAAGTGTTGGTTGGTTTCGTGATCCGGGGGAATTTCTCTCTGACTACTTCTCTTTTGTGGACTTTGACAAGTTTATCAAAAATGTATGTGACCCATTCTGCAAGCCATAGCCAACTTTATCTTCCTTTTCACAACACTTTTCATTTCCACTTCACTTAATTATATATGTTGCTTGAAGTTCTTGCAATTGTAGCAATCAATTTTCCTGAACCTTTCTTTTCTTATTCACACTTTTGTGAATCAAAAGTAACTTTATGACCTTGGTCACACATTTGACTCACACTTAGAAGATTATATAATTTAATTCCTACTAGTAGAACATTTTCATTTTGTATTCTTGTTCCCAATTCGAATCGTGCCTTTTCCAATGATTTTGGCCTAATCATCATTTCCTCAAGGAGACTGGTCCATCTCTTTCCTTTTTGTAATGTAAGAAAATTATCTCTATAACCTTTCATGTGTTTTGAAAAAACACTACCAACATACCAACCAATGCTTTCTCAAGGCTATTTGTAGGAGCTTAGTGTGTGCATTCTTCATTAAGCAGACATTGATCCTCGCTTTCTATCCATGTCCTTTCTCTCTCAGGTCTCTGCTTAGACTGCTGTCTTGCTGTGCCTCTAGAGGGAATGTCATTCTCTACAATCTTTTGGCCATGTGGTCCAAAATTGTTATGAAAACATTCCACCCTGCCTCAAGGATTCAAACCTCATAAAATTATTCTCCATGTCACCTAGGCCTTCTCGATAACCCCTTGTGTATGAGCGCTTCAAAGTTTTTTTTTGTTGTTAGCTCTGCAATTAACATATTTATGTACAAAATTATTACATGCATAACATAAACCAAAAATATAGTTTTATACCTAGTATTTGAAGATCTTCCGAAGAGGTTCTTATAATCCTTCTTCTCTTGAGGCTCATCCATCATGTTGATTATGAAATATCAATCTTCTTGGTGGAGGAGGTCCCTTTAATCTTCCTGCCATCTTCCCATCCCCCTTGATTGTTTTTACATAGCTTTTTGATATGTTTCTTGCTCTGTTTTGGAGCTTGATTGCTTTTCATCTAATTGTATCCAAGTTCCGTCTTTCCAAGATGATATTTTTGACTGATCATAATGTCATCCAGAACTTTTCATCTATTCCTAGATATGGCTTTTTTTGAATATGCTTTCTTAATGTGACAATCTCCTCTGCCTTTTCCAAATTTCAAATGATCCCGTCCTTTCCTTCTAGATTTTGTTTGTGTGCTTCTTCAATTCTATTATCTTCTTCTATTTGAACCTTCAATTTTGTGACCATTTGGTTCTAGTTCTTGAGTGTTTTCTTCTTTCTAGTTCTATGGAACATATTAATTCTTCTCGGTAGTCAAACTTTTGTTCTCATTTCTCTCTTTCAATTTCTCAACTTCTTCATATTCTTCTTTGGAGTCTTCTTTTATCGATTCTTCTAATCGCCATGAATATAACCTTGGTGCCCTACCATTTCTTGAGAGTTAACAGTCTATCCTGATGATGAGGAGATGTCTTTTTTGGTACATAAGCTTTTCTTGAAAAATTTCTTTGTAGTTCTTTGTCTTTACATGTTTGTTTTCCTTTTGAGTAACCTTCATCATTTCTCTTTTTATTATGAGGACATTTGTTAGCAAAATGACCAATACCATCACAATTAAAACAAATTAAATGAAACTTACCTCTATACCTACCGTCGATTCCCTTGTTCACTCCTTTGACGAAGTTGGCCACTTCTTCATCATCTTCCGAGACGTCACTATTACTGCTATGTTCTTCTTGTTGTTTTTTTCTTTTGCTTTGATCTTTTGGATGCTTTGAAGGCTGCTTCTTTTACATCTGGATTTTTCTGTTCAGTTCTCATTTCATATGTTGTGAAGATTCCATACATTTCGTCCATGTTTATTGAGTTTAGATTCGATCTTTCTTCTAGTGCTGATATCTCAGAGTCAAATCTCATTGGAAGAGATCTTAGTACCTTTTGAACAATTACAGATTCTTCGATTTCTTCTCCCAATCCTATGATTGCATTCGCTGTTTCATCGACTTGTAAGAAGTAGGCTGCAATATTCTCATCTTCCTTCATCTTTAGTTGTTCGAACTAACCTCTGTAAGTTTGAAGCTTCTCTGATTTGACTTTTGAATCTCTTTCATAAATATTTCGAAGCTTGTCCCAAATCTCTTTAGCGGATTTAAAATGTGCAACTTTGGTGAATACCATTTCATTGAGACAATTCAAAAGTGCATTTGTGGTTTTGGAATTATTCTGACCGAGTTTTACTGCTTTGTCATTTGTTGGTGGAACTGTTGGTGCTGTGTATCCATCTACAATTGATTTCCAAATTTCAAATCCCTATGCCTATATATATGTCTTCATCCTTATGCTCCAAAAAACATACTTCTGTCCATCAAACTATGGTATTCCATTTTTATACAAGTTTTTGTTCTCCATGATCTACCTTTCAGTGGTTAAACTGATTTCTGAAGGAACCTGCTCTGATACCAATTGTTGGATTACTGAGAGGGGGGGTGAATCGGTAATAGAGCAATTTAATCCTTTTTAACCAAATAATCCAAGCGTTATGTCAATGTAGAATTATAATCCAATAATGAGCAATGAACAAATGAACAATCATACACATACACAATACACCAGTGTTTTACGTGGAAACCCAAAGCGAGAGAAAAACCACAAAATGATTTTTATTATATGTCTTGAAGAATTACATTCATTGGAAGCACCAACTTCCTTTGTTTTCCAGCTGCAACTGGAAGGAGGCTCCAACCCCCTAGTTTATCAGGATACAACCTGAGGGAAGCTAAAACTCCCCAATTCTCTGGCTACAACTAAAAGGATGCTACAACCCCCTATGTTCTTCGGCTACAACCACCTGTCCTTGCCCCGTCCAACCGCCCTGAAGTATAAGAAGAATGATGGAACCAATGTCACACTATCACTGTGATATATACCACTCTAAACATGTACCAATAAAAATGAATCATGCATCAACCATGCATCAAACTGTACCTCAACCTGTACCATAAACAAGTGCATAAACCATGCACCAACCTATACCATAAACAAGTGCATCAACCATGCACCAACCTGTACCAAACAACATGTAATCAACCTGTACCATAAAAAAGTGCATACAACCATGTATTGAGTATGTACCAATCATGTGTCAACTACTCATCAACTATGACTCGTCAATATGTACAAACATCATCAACTATTCACCTCATGTATGTGCCAACTCATTAACTACTTGTCTCAACCATGTACCCAACATGTACCTCAACCAAAATCCCTCATCAATATCATCATCCAAATATGATTTGTAACTCTGTAATATAATTGGTGTATATGATCACATACCTGCAAACCTTCCTTAACTTTAACAACATGAGACTAGCATTTTCATCAAACTTTTCTTTAGTCTCACATGTCTAGTTTTGGATTAGTTGACAACTCTAACTTGAAATAATAATAACTATGTACCTGTAATGAATAAATATGTGAAACTGATAAAAAATGTTCTTTAGTGTGTTTTATGCAATTCCTCTAGGTGTCACTACTTGGAACCTCTCAAAAAAGGAGTTATAGCAAAAATGACATACCTTGCTGAATTCTGGCTTATTCTAGAGAGTGACCTTGTAGAGCATGCCCCACACGGAATATTTGTCGAATCGATCTGAAAATGTTACATAACATACTAAAAAATGTACTATAACCAACACATTTTGTCTTACTAAATTTGGATCTGTTATGAAGAAGTTATGATGTTTTTACCTGAAACACCTGTTTTAGACTAGTTTCAGGACTAGCCACAAACCCTATTTTCCACGGAGTATAACTCCAAAAGTACAACGACCCACAAGCTGAATTTTTTACCAAAGATACTTGGATATGTTTCCTCAATGGCCTATCGATATCATGGTCTGAATCATTCTAGAATTTTTTTTATTGAGAAAATGGTGAGATGACCTATAAACAACATACCTTAAAAAACATCATCAAAAGAATTTATCCTCCCTTGAATTCCGGCCCTCTTTTCTTCACCTTCCCTATGAAATTAGGCTTATATATCCTTTGGTTACCTTAGTCACCTATAGATATTAAATATTATCAAGTTTGATTAAAATGAGAGATCCTTGCCTCTTATTTATACTCTCCAAGTAGCTTCCCTAGAAGCATCTTGTAGGTCACTTTTCCCACATTCTTTATTTTAGGGTTAACCCACTTCTAATTTCTCCATTAACTTTATTATTTAAATAATTTATTTTTTATTAAATTTGAATTATAGTACACTCATCACTTCACTTTATTACTTACCTTCTAAAATCTCTTAAACCACTTTGACTACTTTGACCTTTTGGGGCTTCTAGCCAACACATGAGGGTCCTCCAACTTCGTAAGGCCATAACTCTCAAAATGCGAGGAGTTATGTGACATTAAACATACCACCATAAATGACATGACATGTACTATCCATATAGAATATTATTACCTTCAAATATACTAAAACTCATACCGTTATCCATCAAATAAACTTGGGTCCATTACCCAAACCTGGGTTCTCCAACTTCACATGGCCATAACTCTCTAACCGTGAGGAGATATGTGGTGTTCCACATACCACCAGAAATATAATGACATGTACTATCCATATAGAATAGTCTTACCTTAAAATATATTAAAAATCATACCATTATACATGAAACAACCTTGGGTCCATTACGCAAACCTTTGTGCTACCAGAATTTACTACTGGACATTCTTCAAGGGTTGACATCAATGAAAACCAACCTTAATCAACATGTTTGATCTCGAGTTAGAGGCAAATTGTATCTAGTGTGACAACCAAAGTTGTGTGAAATGTGTAGAAAATTTTTATAACCCTAATTTGCACCAGATATGCTTACCTGGCATCAAGCCATCTCATTTTACATCTTTTTCCAAGCCACTACTGAACAACTCTTCTTAAATCACCCTTTTTAAAGGCACATGCACCCTGCTCCACTACTGCATGCGTGTATATGCTAGCTGACCCACTACAACCGACGTATACCTACAAAAGCACGAAAAATGGAAAGTTGCAGACATAACTCACAGTTTTGGGTAAGTTACCTAAACCGTTTGACTGCCCATAGCCGGTCACTTGAACAAATACCTATCCCTTTCTAGCCTATAAAATAAGGGGTAGGGGTCCCATTTAGGAAGAGGAAAATAATTGTAAAGAAACTCTACCCGATTTCACATTCCCTTTGTCCCAACCTTTTGCAACTAGTGTGTCAAGAGAAGCATATACAAAAGTAGTTGGAGCACAGTTGAAGAGGAGCCCAAGACCATATTCGAGGAGTAGTGGATGATCTCACTATTGTAAGGTTACTCTTGTGAGATTAATAAAAATAAGTACTTTTCCCGTCCCGCCATATGAGGTTTGCAATGTTTAAATTTGATTATATTTTGATAAAATATCTAACCCATTAGTTCATAGATCATATGCATGTGGAGTTCTTTGTTTGTATTTTTATGGATGCAGGGCAACATTGGGAGTAGATTTGAACTCAAGGAATGACCAAATGTTAAAGGATCGACATCAAACACGAAAACTAAGGTACAATAACTTGATCTTTTTAACCTTGTATTTGCATATGAATAATGAGGTTTATGATTGGGATGTTGGTAAGAAGTAGGAGACTTTAGGTCATTTTCTGTATGCATTACAGAACCCTTAATGCTAGTCCGTAGGGGGATTTCCCACCCACAACAGGAACCCGGTGTTCCATGAAAAGTCCAAGCATATCGATATCAAGTACCATTATATTAGAGATTTGGTGCATGTTATCGTGCAATTTGTACTTGTCCCAAAGGGAAAGGCTAAGGGACACAAATTGGCATAACATCAGGTTATCCTATCACTGCCACCTTAATGAGATACCTTTTTCTATTTAGGGATGATATCCCAGGAGATACGTGTTGATTAAGGTTGGTTGTCATTGATGTCAACCCATGAAGAAAGTCCTGTAGCACAAAGGTTTGGGTAATGGACCCAAGTTTGTTTGATGTAAAGATGACTCATTATTGTCTTGTCATAGTTGATAAGAAGTACAAATGGATGAACTCCAAAGTGATCCCCTTATGGTGAAATCCCTCACGGGAAGACTCTTTGCGGATTGAGTTATCCTAGAAGTATGGTTAGAGAACCCATGATTAATTGTGGCATAATGAGATGAAGGCCAGTGAATTTTTCAGTGAAACTACCCTATATGGATAGTGCCTGTCATGCCATTTCCGATGGTATGTGGAATGTCACATAACTCCTCATGGTTAGAGAGTTATGTCCATATGAAGTTGGAGAACCCTCATGAGTCATATAGAAGCCCCTAAAAGTCAAAGTGTTTGCAAAAGAAATTATTTACATAATAAAGCAAATGGAGAACTCTCTAAAATAAGGAAAGTGTAATGCTACATGAAAGTATAAATAAGAGGCAAATCTCCCTCATTTAATCACACTTGAACACATTGAATATCTTTTGTTGTGTGAGGATTATTGCAAGTACTCATTGATACATCTGAAGTTGTGAAAGTATGAGGTAGTATGAAAGGTTGACAACGAAATTCTAGGCATTACAACGAATACAGTGACAAGTTATAGATCTATGTGAAAAAGGTACTAAGGGTCAGAAGTTTTCAAGAGAAAGAAAACACTAGTTTTCAGAAGGCATATGCAGGCTGCATAACAATTTGGTCACGTACATACATGGGTTGCATAAAATATAGGGAGTGTACATACACGTGCTGCAACACAAAAGGTCATGTACCAATTGTATTTTGTTGATACATGTTCAATTCAGGTACAAATTGATTACATGGTAGTTGTATAGATTGGATGGAGGTCAGTGGTATAGGTTGATACAATTGTACAGTGGTATATCTCACAGTGATAGTGTGACAATGGTTTCATCATTCTACCTCTACGTTCGGGTGGTTGGACAGGGCAAGGACATGTGGTTGTAGCCGGAGAACATAGGGGGTTGTAGCCTCCTTCTGGTTGTAGCCAAAGAATTGGGGAGTTGGAGCTTCCCTCAGGTTGTAGCCTGAGAAACTAGGGGGTTGG
>SNQJ01S0056561.1:43888-56214 GCA_010110895.2 Picea sitchensis | reverse complement strand
CCAAGCTTGGTCTCGGAGATGCAATACTCTCCCACACCATTCTAGTTCAAGATCTACTCAGTTGCAGGAGGATTCCACATCAGTTGCTTGTGCAGATAGAGAGAGGGTGCACCGGTTGGGGGTTTCCAGCAAGGGGGGGACACCATTCATTGAGAAGGGATTCGTCCTAGCTGAGGAGAAGGGATTTCAGGAATTCCAGGTATTGGGTTTCCTTTGCAGGTGTCTTGGCATCATTCTTGGTGGTTTTCTGGAGTCTTTCAGTGGAGGATCAATTTGTATTGAGAGTGGGATGTTTTCCCAAGAGGAGGGTGCACCATTATTTGGAGGGTAGCTAGATCTAAGGATATAACAGGTATTTGAGGATTTGAGCACTTGAGTTCTCATTGCAGCGTCCTGATCTATCATTGTGGATATTTTCAAAGAATTTGGAGGCCTCCTTCAGTAGGGTCGAATTATCTAGGGCTTCAGTCATCCAGTGCGGTGCACCATTCAGTGGGGGATTTCAGATCTACAGAGATTGAGAGGGATATTGGAGATTCGGGCACCTGGGTTGTTCTTACCATCACCCGATCTATCAGTTGGCATATTTCTTAGGGTGATTGGACACTTTTGGCAGCAGGGCCGAGTTAATGAGGGTTTCAGCCTTCTATTGGAGTGTGGCATTCTTCAGCTCGAGAGTTTGGCATTCAGATCTTCTTGTATTGATCTTCATTTCTTATTCAACCTTTGGAGGCATCTTTTGTATTAGCAGGATAATTTTGTAGTAGCTCTTATCTATTGTCTATTTTCTTGGCCATCTGTTGAGCATTCCAGATCGGCATCTTCATTGTAGCAGGTTTCTCTATTTTATAAATAAAGAAGATTTGAGATGTTTTGGCTTGTCTATCTTATTGCATATGGTTGAGGTATGTTCCATGGTTATCTCTTTCTGTTATTTGCTGCATACACACATATAAACACATCTAAAAAGTAGATCAGCAAAGTGTTTGACGAAATACCACAACCAGGAAAAAGTTATTAAAAGACACCAAAACAATGATGATCCTTGCATAATGGCTTGGGATCATTACATTGAAAGCATAATTGGATCACACCAAAAGGAGAGCTACTATTGACAATATAAAATTTGAATAAGTTCGAAAAGAGCAATGAAAAATTAGATGAGATCCTTAGTAGTCAAAGATCTCCAAACGACAAGACATGACTAGGATACAATGACAGTTTGAAGATAACAAAACAAGAGAAGGATGATGAAAATGATGAAACCAACACTCTTTAATAGGTTGAACAACAATATAGAAGACTAGAATTCATAAGGAATGAGACATCGAGAAGATCCTCTCCCATCACGTATGAAAGCAACCATTATGAAGGAAAATACATAAGAATAGATCATGAACCCTGATGGACCACACCACAAGGAAGATCACTTACTCCCAAGTATCAAAATTTCTTTCTTGGAAATTGTTATACTTGTGAAAATTTTGGACACAAGGCAATCAATTGTAGAATCAATGAAAGGAATAACTATGCAAGCTACATGAATGGTGAAAATGGTAGATATAGAAATGTTTGTATACATGTCAACATAATATATAGTCCATCTGAACCATTAATGGATCAAAATATTGTATGTTACAAGTGAAATAATCTTGGTCACAAAGCACGAGACTGTAGAGACATGTAGGAACATCGTATGCCAAATGTATGTATACCAATTACAACATGGAAAAGGAAAGAAATTCCACACAATGAAAATTGTCGAATAACATTCACTGCTAAAGAATGAAAAGAAGAAGATGAATGGTTCATACACAGTGGGTGCTCATCTCATATGAGCACATATCAAAGAAAAAATGTCAACTTGAAGAAAAAGGGTGGAAATGTTACATTTGGAGATGACTCATCTACCAAAATACTTGGAAAAGGAACTGTAAAGTTTGGAAGTGAAAATGTAAAAGCAGGAAAAGTCCTATTTCTTGAATATCGGAATCATAATATCCTCAGTGTCAACAAAATATGTGATCAAGGATACACTCTTATGTTTGACTCCCGAAAATGTAAAATCATAGAAAATAACTCAGGAATATTGGTTGCAACTGAAACAAGAAGACCGAACAACATATACATCCTAGACATGAAGAAGAGAGAGAATAAAAAAGCCACACAAAAGGATTCCAAGGAAGAAAAAGTCCCAAATACAAAAAATAAGGATGAATTATTAGTGAGTGCCACATGTTCAGGGGGAGGAACCCAAAATAAGAAGGTCACCTTATGCCATTGAACTCAGGGGGAGAAGCCCCAAAGAAGAGAGTTACCTTTTGCCATTGAACTCAGGGGAAACAACCCTACCCTTTTCCATTGATGTCAAAGAGGGAGATAAATTGGGATCATGATGATAGGGGGAGAATGAGTGTTGCAATCAATGACAAAGGGGGAGATTGTTGGAAGATTGGTTGTTGTCATTGATGTCAACCCTAGTCATTGGTTTTGGAACCTAAGATTGATGAAGGTATTTGGACATGAAGGATAGTACACATGAAGATACAACACCCATGGATGAATATTATACATCATGTTGTTTCCAGTAGTATGTGGAACATCGTGTGGATCTTCATGGTTCAAGATAAATGAATTTTTGAAGATGACAAAGTGAATTGAATAAGGAAGTACATGTCAGCCGTGAAGATAATTAAATAAAAGAATTACAAAAAAAGAAAGTGTCGGTTCAGCCCTAATTTTAAAACAAAGTGACATAAAGGGTATAAATACATATCATTATACATTCATTTTAAACACACACAAGTCGAATTTAAGAGGAAATCTGAAGTAAAGAAGGCCGGATTTCAAGGGAGGATGAAGTCTTTTGGTGATGTGTTCTAAGGTATGTTATTTACAGGTCATCTTACCATTTTCGCTATAACTTTTTTTCTAGAAAAATTTAGATGGTGAAATTGATATAGTATTGAGAAGACATTTCTAGATACCTATGGTAAAAATTTCAGATCTTTATTCACTATAATTTTGGAGATACACTATGTGGAAGATAGGGTTTTTGACTCGTATTGAAGCTAGTCATAAACATGTGTTCCGGGTAAAACAATCATAACTTATTCATAGAGAATCCAAATGAAGTCAGACCAATTTCATTGGAAATCATATGGGATTTAGTTTCTTGTGTGAGAGTTTCAAAATCTGATGTTAAATATTGAGAATGGGGAATTCTGTACAAGTTCTCTCTCCTGAATAAGCCAACATTGAATAAGGTCTACCATTCTCTCTATAACTTCTTTTTGGGGAGGATTCAAGGAGTGAAACTTGAAGGAGTTTCAGAGAATACATTCAGTAATATTATCTATAGGATTAAATTATTCCAAGAATTTAATAATTGCAGAAGTTGAAGAAGCCTCAGGAAGCATTATTAGGTTCTATGTGATGGTTGGTTGATGGTGATGATTTAATGTAAAGTTTTATTATCTCTCATATATTCTTGGGTGGAAGGAAGGGGAAAGGATAGAGATCTCAACCCTTTCTTGGTATTGGATTATTGTATATTCCTCTTGGAGTTTTATCCCTCCCTTTATATTTGGAAGTTGTAGCTACCTTTGGAAGTCATTACTTCCATTGAACAATAACTATTGATTATTTATCATATATTGTGCATGGTGTATTTTGGTGTATTGGTGTAACTCTTATACTATTGTTCATTGCTCATTGGATATAATTGAATGTTTTAAGTATAATTTGAAAAATATTTTAAATTATACTTGATACTGATTCACCCCCCTCTTAGTATCAACAAGTATGTTATCTCTCTTAGACTTGGTAGTTCCATTTCCTATATTTACCGTCCTTGGTACATTCTCTAAGTTGAGATTGAAATTGAAGGATTTTTCAGATTTGTCTGCAATAAGATTCCACTTGTACATGTCATTTACATCAAACATTCTTTCTAAGGTGACACAACCTCTTGGGAGAGTATCACTAGGAAAATATTTGGCTTCCAAGTTCATGTAGTGAGCCAAAAAACTTCTTTTAGAGTCATAAAACTCCTTGCTTCTTTGAAAAAATCTAAGGATTTTGGCATCATCATTAAACAAATTCCAGTGTTTTAGGTTATTAGAGATCAATGGCCTAAAAAATACTTCCATTTTCCAAAACCATGAAGGAACTCATGACAAGGTTGTAGAGTAGCTGGATAAATAGCTAATACATCAACAATATTGTTCTTCTCTCTAGGGACAACATTAATGGAAAAGTAATCAAGGAGTTATATAGTGTCCCAAACTGAGTTCCTATAAGGTCCCATATCTGACTCCATAAATGAACCTTCCACCTCTCTTTCTCCTTCAATTTTTGTAAACTGAATGTTGCACGAATCTTCCTCATATGGTGCTTCTTCTTCAACGTGATAGCATGAAAGTAAATATTTGATTGTCTATCTATTTTTTTGTTGATATTATATCATGATTTCTACCTCTAGTTCATTAGTACATATATTTCCCTATATCATCTTCAATGTTGAATCCATGTTGGGGTTCTCATTCTCAAATGAGAAGGTTACTATAAATTTTTATTGTAGTGTTTTCCACTCTATAGTACCTCTTCACATCTCTTGGTCTATGTACCTGTTCCCCGTAATTCCTTCCAATGTATGGATAAAGTGATGAGGTCATTCCTATAGTGGTGTCATCCTCCATTGTTGCTTGCAATTTTCCAAGTGTTCCACTAGTTTTCCTTGTCCATCATACTTCTACATTTTACTGCTCCCATGTTTTGCGCCAAATCTAATGTGCAATAGTCATTTACAATGATACCAATCCTAAATTGTTTCTTTGTGTGCAACCCACCATCTTGCAAGTTTATCCTTGAGTGCAATATCTAGGGCTAAGAGCCTATGATTTTATAATAATTCCTCTTCATATTTTGTCAGAAATTCCTCTAATTCATTTACCCCATGAAAACTAGGAGGTTCTCTTATCTCTGTAACAAACCATCTTACTGCATGGCCTATTCTTGCGAACCTTCTTGTAGAAACTTCATGTAATATTTTTTTGCCAATTATCCAAACCTATATCTAAGTAGGAAGCACATGATGTGATGCTTCTCCAACTGAGTACCCCATCTGTTGTTGGGTGAAAATAATCCTATTCTCGTGTGGTGGTTCTGTACAACTGGTTTATTTCTTCCAAATCCAAACAAGTGGGTTCTACAAACTTTTCTCATTCAGAAGGATCTAATGGTGCAATGACTCTATATTCACTTGATTCAAACATTATTTTCCTTGTCTTCATATTTATTATGGTATGGTTATCAAATTCCCAATCCAATCCAAACAATGTTGGATAAGGTGTTGTGCCATATACTATTTCTATTACTTAAAAATTTGCAATAATGTGCACTCCATCCAAGTCTAATGTCACACCTTTAAACCTTCTGATTGGTAACACTCTGTGTTGATTTGCTAACTTCAAATGGACAGGTGAATAGCCTAGTGTGGGTTCTCCAGTACATTGCCATATCTTATTAGGTAAAACATTTACTTCAGAGCCTAAGTCTAGCATAATATCACCCATATTAAAATCTCCAATGTTGGCATTTAGTCTGAATTCTCTGTTTGTCCTTCTTTGTTTATGGAGATGATTGACTTTTTTCTATTCCAACCTTCCTTTTGCCTATGTGTTACATCTTTCTAGCAAGTTTTGTAATATCTTCATAGATGATAGATCATTCAATAGCTTCACACAGTATTGCATAAAATCTTTTATGTTACTTACTTTCTCTAAAGGTTGTGCTTCATTGGTATGGTCCATTGAGGAAGGCATATCGTACATAGAAAAGTTATGATTTTGTTGCACAGTTGATGTAGACCCAATGTTTTGTTTGAAAACAATATTTTATTTCCTTCTTGAATGCTTCCTTTTCTTTCCATGCATCAAACTACTTATGTGGTTCAATATTCTTCTTCACCCATTGATGTTATGCTGGATGTTGTCTTGCTGTGTCAATTTTTATATTAGCTCCTCCTTGTGTGACTATGTTGATGTTTCTTCCATCATCCCTGGATTTTGCACAAATCCAATGTACATTCTAGTTGTTTTGGTTCCCTTTCTCTTCGATATTTCCCAATAGTGTCAGACAATCATCTGTATCATGGTTTGTTGCATGACAATACATACATATCACTCGTGGAAGTGGAAACTGCCTTTCATAATGAAAAGGATGCTAGCAGTTGTGGAACACTACTGGACCTCTACCTCGTCTAAATCCTCCTCTTCCTCATGCTCCACCTCTATATCCACCTCGATGTCCTTGTGGTGCATTATACTGAGCTACATGGTTATACTATGTAGGGTTATACTGTGGTTGCGCATTGTTGCATTACGGTTGCGCATTATTGTACCGTTATTGTGCATTGTTATATGGTGGTGGTACCTGGTTCAACTGAGGTGCATCTTGTCCTTTCATCATTTCTTCTTGCACCCTACAAGTATCTAAATTTATTTGACTCATCAGCTTCATCGTCCTACAATATTTATCATCATGACCTACTAACTTGCAAAAATTGCACTATGAACTTTTGGGTATTGTACTATACTTCTGCATCATTGAAAAAATATATGGATCATGCTCATGCATTTTACAAATCTCACACCATGGTCCTTCTATTGGAAAATGGTTTGGTACTCTTGTTTTCATGTACTGCATGAAAGATGGACATTCATTCTTATGGTGTCCTTCTATCCTGCATGTGGTACACCAAATATCTTTTCTTTTCTCTTTTCCCTTATTATGATTAAACTAAATTTTAGGTTTTTCATATCCTCCTTCAACTCCTCTATTGTTGTATATGTCTTCTAATATTTGTTCTCTTCCATTTTTAAGGCTTCCTGTAGAGCTTCTTCCTGAGTTTGAAACTTATGTTGTCTTAATGGGTATTTCAAATGTGGTAACAATGAGTAGACACATAAGCGCATATGTTCCATGTCTGTCATGGAATATTTCAACTTACCTTTGAGATGCTTAAACCTTTGGTCAATATCCCAAACTGAATCACCATGTTTTTTCTTGATTTCAATAATTTCCTTCATATACTGGTCCTCTAATTTGGGCTTATGAAATTCATTTATCAATAGTTTTTTCACGCCTGAAATCATCCTTTTTACTCATGGTGGATTTTTTACATGTAGTCTCATGTACCAATCCAATGTGTGGTCTCTTAACGTGATAGATAACTATGCAAGTTTTGTATCCTCATCTGTGATATTATTTTCTTCCAAGATCTTCTCATATATGAATAAGTGCTTCTCAAGGTCCTCTGATGCCTCTCCCCAAAATTCTAGTAACTTGATCATGGGATCATGTCCTACCATTTTGAACTATGTTGAACTACTACCTCCACGCAGTGTAGATATTTGGATGTTACTTCTTGAACTGGATCCTCCATTTGTTGTTCCTTGTTTTGATGTCTTTCCTATTGTCTTTCTTCCACTACAATTTGGTTTTCTAAAAGATGGTGTTCTTTCTATTGTACTAGTCACACATAGGGTTGTAAGTTCCAAACTGAGGGTGACCTAGATTGGAGTTCTTCATTTTCTTTCTAACCTTGGAACTCCTATTTTCCTGTCATATGTTGCACACATGATTTACTCAATCTTCCTCATAGCCTATAGATCCTCTACATCTTCCTCATTACTTTACAAGCCCTCTCTATCACTTATGGCTCTCTTCTTGTTATTCATCTTATATTGGTAGGGGACTCCATTGCTTGTCTTTCCAACTATTGCCATTATCTTATTTATCTATTCTTTCTCCATCATGATTGGGTCCATGGCCTCTTTCTTCTTTCCCTTATCCATTTCTTCCTCCATTTGTCCACCTCTTGTCAGTTCTTCCACCCTTCCCCCATGCACACAAGGAAATTTAGTTGTCTAATTCCATGGTCATCACATCATTGTTATACAATAAAATATTGATTGAAGTATACAAAGATATGATATACATACCTCTAGTTCCTTTTATAAAATATTAGTCTTCTACATTGTAAGACTTCATGGTATCCGTTGCAAATTTGGTGATAAAACCTGCAATAAAATAGTCTAACCAAAAATCTACTACACACATAAATCTGTTATTAACTTGTTGTAACTGCATGATCTCCACGAAATTACACTACAGTTGTCGAATTTGATTTGTTGGGTGGTTTTATTTTAACCTCAATAGCCACTCTTGCAACAAATGAAAAAAATAATAGAAAAATACCTCGTGCAAGTAGCTAAACACGTATTTGTCTAAGTATTTGTGCACTGTTAACTTAGGGTTTTTTTTGTCCTTCTGCAAAAAATCGAGTTCCGTCATTTTCATCCATATTTCAATCTCCACCTTTATTGGATTCCATGGCTTGAACATTCCCTTTTATACATTCATTCTCCACGTTCTTCTTCCACGGATCCCATCCACTCAATCCTATGCATTTCCAACCATAAACAAAACCATTTGTTGGTTTAAGTCTCTCATTCACTTTTTGGTCTAACCTCGGTTCATATCAGATCAGGGTTCCAACAAAACCCTCTAAAATTATCATCCCTCCTGGTAAACTAGAAGGAAACAAAACACACAGAGTGCACTGCACAGTATCACCTGAGATAAATTTATGGGTGACTAAAATGATCAAGTGCTTGCAATCTAGAAATGAGTGGGGATCTAGGAGGGTATTATATCTTCCTCATGCATTACTCTAATGATTCATTCAATTATTTATAGGATTCATTTGGCTTTAGGCTCATGCATGTATTCTAATACACCTAGCTTAACCATTCATTCATAAACTAATCATTGACATAAAATAAACATGCAAGAAACATCATATAAGAAACAAATTTTACCATGGTTCACCCCCTCCTGGGCTACGTCCACAAATATTTGTCTTCTCTGCTCTTTTATTTAATATGCTGCAAAATATGGCATTGCGCGCATTACATCTTCCATCATACAGTCATAATGAGTTCAAGGAACCTCTATGAAGTTGACTAGATCACACCAAGCTCCTCAGCCTATGATCTAACCCTAAAAATATAGCTTACTCGACTCTTCTACAACTCAACATATTTTTCACTTATCAACCAAATTTTGTTATTTTCTTAACTGAACAGAAAAACACTAGAAGCCTGACCTAGACCTCCTAGGTTCTTATTTATACTATTTTAAAATCTTATGGCCATTACAACCTTTGTCAAAAACACTAACCCTAATATGGTTAGGATTGTTTGCCTCCTCACACGTGGCTTTTCCTTCTTTCATGTTTCTTTTCCTCCCTTTTCTGCATGCTGCATTCTTGCCAATTGTTGCATGTGCTCCCAAAATTAGGTCCTTCCTTCCAAAAATAGGTCTTTCCTAAAAATATTCCTATGCCCAACACCTTCATTTTCCTGATCTTCAACAACCTTTCGAAATTGAGACTAATTCCTCTCAACATGTGATTGGCACAATTCTTAAACATGGAGGAAATCTCATTTCTTCTCATTCTGAGACGTTGCCTCAAGCCAAACAACACTACAATACCTATGATAATAAATTCTATAGCTTGGTATAGGCCTTAAAAAAATGGTGCCACTATATATTGGGTAAGGAGACCATTCTCACATTGATCATTATACTTTGATTTTTATTAATTCTCATTCTAAGCTCCAAGAAAAATGCCACTTGAAGTGGGTTTCTTATATACAACAATTTCACTTTGTCATCGAATATAACAAAGGGTCCACCAATCACATGACTCATATCCTTAGCCACCCTCCTCCTTAGATACTTCAAATATTATCTATTTGTTGTGCTACTTATGAATATTTGAAGTCTTTGTATGAATCTAACCCTTTCTTTAGTACCATCTGGACTACCTTGCAACAACCTACTGTCATTAACCAAACCCATTTCCTAGACTACCACATTTAGGATGGCTCATTGTATAAGTTTGACAAGCTATATGTTCCTACTATTGATGATCACCTTATTCTCATTCGTGAATCCCATGCCTCCTCTTATGGAGGGCACTTCGACACATTCAAAACTACTCAGCATCGTCAACGTCACTTCTTTTGGTCTTCTTTACAATGCCAAGTTGAGTAATTTGTTTAAGATTGTACCCTCTGCGATCAATATAAACCGACTAACCACAAGCATGGCCTATAATATCCCTTAGTAATTCCCTCCCTTCCCTGGTAAACTATCTCTATGGACTTCCTCATCGATATTCCCATGACCTTATGTCATCATTATGCCGTTTGGGTGGTTGTGTGTCACTTCTCCAAAATGACCATTTTTGTCCCTTGCACTAAGACTACTACCGCTGCTCAAACTTTGGATCTCTTTTTCACTCATGTGTGGACTCATTTTGGTCTCCCCTCGAGCATTATCTTTGATCACGATGCCCATTTACTCACTACATTTTGTAAAAATATTTGGTCTCTCTTGGGGTGTCACCTAAAATACTCCACTTCTTTCCATCTGCAAATGGATGGACAAACCGAACTTGTTAACCATATCCTATTCCATGCCCTCCGCATTCAGTTTACCAAATCTAACACCCTCCACATTTTCCAGAACTTTTATAATAGGGAAGCTCATGTTTCTACTGGCTTGTCCCCTTTCAAAGTTTTCTTTGGGTAGAAACTTGTTTCCCCCTTTGAGTTTCCTTTACAACTCCAACCTTCTAGTACTCTTTGACAAAAAAAAAGAGAAAACTTATGTCGTGTCCTTTTTTCAAGCCAACGTTGTAAGGCCAATCATTATCTACACATGAAACCACTCTTTCTTTCCCCTACTGACAAGGTTTGGTTTCACATGGAGTGTCAATTCTTTCAGTCCCATCATTATCACAAGATGAGACCCCTCCACTATGGTCCTTACACAATTCTGCAACAAGTTGGAGACAATGATTATCGCCTCGAATTTCCACCACAATTGGGTATTCATGACATGGTAAATGTAATAGCCTCAAATGCTATGAGCCTCCACTCTTGGAAGAAGAGGTCACCATCTTGCACCCCTCTGAGTTCGTTCCATATTTCAAGCCATCTCTCCTTCAAGACAATGTGTTGCATACACGCACCTCCACTACTCACACTCACCAACACACTTCATTTATGGTGAGTCACAAGGTCAAATTCTAGCCCAATATAAATGAATATCATAGTCTAGCATGTCTCATCAATTTTCACAATTTATCGCAGATGTCAAGACACTTCCAGGCTTAAACAAAGAGGAATTGGGCAGGTTGGAAGGTGCACTCTCTATGGAGGAGAGCACACATCTTGAGGCAGACTAGCAGGGCACTACCACAAAGGTGCACCTCCTTCCAAATGCAACACAATTCACCACAAAGGCTATATGGGGCGCATCTCTACCTGGAAGGTTGGGCACAAGTCCTAAGGACCAGGATCTAGTCAGCAAAGATAGTTGTTAGGGTTTGGGACCTTTTCTATGTGTCTACTAGTTGGAATTGTTCCACTTTTGATCAAAACCATTGTATGTTCAGCCTATTCTATATAAAGGCTTCCTATTCTACTAAATAAAATGAATGGTTCATTTTGATTTCTCATATCATCTGTTGTTTTTTTCTTTCTCTGCGAATGTTCTTTGGATTTCTCTACAGTATTGAAGATCAATCTCAATAGGGAAAAGGAAGGCATACCCATACTTGTTATAAGAATCGAAATTTAATTATGCCTAAAAATTTCATAATGTTTAAACAATAAGATTAATCAACAAGCAATAAGCAATTTCATTCAGCATATAAGTAGCATAAATTTTAATTTATGAACAATAATCTATAAATTTACATAATCATCACATAACTCAGCAAATTCATAAATAAAATACCTCTTCCTGATGCTAAACTATCACTTATCTGGTTATCCTCCCTGCTACCTTGCCCAGCCTGCTGCTTTGACCAAACCTTGCCCAAACCGACTAACCACCCAATGATCCATGTGGATATCGGTGGCCACCCACCTTTTCAAATGGCTCAAAATAGTTTTCTGGCAATTTTGGCAATTTACTAATTTTAGCAGGTTTTAACTTCCGGGGCCATTTTGAGGGTCCAAATGAAGGTTTTTCGAGATCAAGGTTCTCAATGATATCTGAAGGCATGATTGAGCCCCCAAAATGAATCTCCTCAATGATACCTTTCCAACGAGCTATCACACACCTAAAATGGAGATTGTATGCAAAAGTTACGACCCCGGGAAGTTGATGTACTCACTTACCCAAACGGGGCCCACATGACTTTTGGTGCTTCATCTCCTAGGGTTAGGTTTTTGGATGTCTAG
>SNQJ01S0056561.1:0-39571 GCA_010110895.2 Picea sitchensis | reverse complement strand
TACATTCACATAGTAGATCGCATTATATCCATCATCATCAATAACATTTAAACATTCATAAAATTTACATTCTCACAATATATCGCATCATATCGATCATTATCCGAATATATTTAAACATTCATAAAGGTTCATATGTCTTAAAAGTTTAAGTGTAACATTTCATAGTTTCACTGTGAGTAGAAAATAAAAGTGTAGGCCTCAGGTAATCCTGGTTGTCTAAGTGAAAAGATAGTGTTACATACACCCCACCTTTGAGAAACATATTCTTAAGGTGGTCAATAAAGTGAGGGATAGTCTCGTCATAGTGTTTTGGTGTCTTCCCAAGTAGCAGATCCTGGACTATACTTGTCCCATTCGACCTTAACTTGGTCTACCAGACGGTTCCTGAGCTATCGGATTCTACGGTCCAATATGCATAATGGTTCTACCATGAGAGTTCCCACGTCGGATACCTGCAATTCCTTATAATTTAGTTTATGTGATTCATCATCAAGATAATGACGTAAAACAAATACATGAAAAACATTATGAGTTTTATGCAAGTGGGGTGGCAGTACGAGACGATAGGCAATGGGTCCAATTTTATCTTGGATTCTTAATGGTCCTATAAATCGAGGTGATAAATTTGTCCCCTTCCCAAACCGTATGGTACTCTTATTAGGCCTAGTATGAATGAACACCTGGTCTCCCACTTCATAACTTCAATCAGTCTTGTGTGCATCCGCATAACTTTTCTGCCTATCCTGTGCTTCCTTTAGTCTCTACCTAATTTGAATTACCTATTCCTCGATCTCTTGAATCAATTCTAGCCCAATTTTTACTCGGTATTCTAATCTTTCCCAACTCAATGGTGTTTTGCATGGCCTTCCATACAAAGCTTCGTAGGGTGGCATTCCGATGGAGCTATCAAAACTGTTATTGTAGGAAAACTCTACCAAAGGTAGGTACTTCTCCCACTGGGTTTGATTATCCATGACATACATCCTAAGCATGTCTTCCATGACTTGATTAATCCTCTTGGTTTTCCCATTTGTTTCAGGATGATAAGTTGTGTTTAAGTTCAACTGAGTCCCCAACGCTAACTGCAAACTTGTCCAAAACCTAGAAGTGAATATGGAGTCCCTATCTGAAATGATCTTCTTAGGTATATTATACAAACAGATAACCTCATTTACAAACACATGTGCCACATCAGTGACATTGTAAGTGTCTCTTACCAGAATGAAATGAGCACTCTTGGTTAACTTATCCACTATCACAAGAATGGCATTGTGTCTATGAGATGTGAGCGACAAACTCACAAAAAAATCCATAGAGATGACTTCCCACTTGGACATAGGAACATCATGTGTTGTAGGAGGCCTGACGAGTGATGGTGGTTGGATTTCACTTGTTGACATTGTAGGAATTTGGTGACGAAATGGACTACATCGTGCTTCATGCCTACCCAGAAGAAGAGCTTCCTCATGTCTCTATACATCTTCTTCACACCCGGATGTGCACAATAAAGTTCTCTATGGGATTCCTTCACTATGATGCTTTGAATATACCCACTTTCAGGGATGTACATGCTTCCCCAATATCTTAACAATCTGTCTGCTTCTAGACTATATCCTTCATACTTTGGATCTAATTGCCTCCCTCTCTGGAGGTTTGAAGTAACCTGTAAATACCAACTGTCTCCTTGGAGTTGTGTCAACACATGTTCCCTCAGATTGACCTTTAAGGGTACCAAGGAGAAGACACGTGGTCTCCAACTCAAGCCATCTACGACCAAAATTGTACTCACTCATAAACTCACTCCATCACCTTTGCCTAGCATTGAGATCCACTTTGGGTGAAGATATGTTTTAAACTTTGATGGTGTTTGAAACAAAGTTTCACCCACAGATGGTACCTCCAAAGGACTCTCATAGCTAGCATCTGACTACCAACTCTAAATCGCTTCCAACTTCCTTGATGCATAAGCTATCAGTTCTCCATCCTGCATTAGCATGGCGTCCAATCCTTGCTTCGAGGCATCAATACAGACTGTGAATTCTTTTCCATATCCGACACTCCATAGAATTGGTTACTTTAGTTAGTAACCTCACCAAAGCTCGATGAATGCCATATCACATTCTTATGTCCATTCATACCTGACCCCCTTGAATTTCAAAGTGGTGATGGGTTTTGCTTATTTTGAGAATCCTTCCACAAATATCGAGTAATAACACCTTTATCATGAAGCTTCTCGCCTCATGGGCATTTTTTAAATGGCAGCCATCCATAATGGCCTTTACCTTTTCTAGGTCCACAGATCCTTTTCCATATCCGACACTCATAGAATTGGTGCACTAGTTAGTAACCTCTTAAGCTCAATGAATGCACTATCACATTCTTATGTCCATTCATACCTGACCCCCTTGCGCTGCAAGGGGGTGATGGGTTTCGCTATTTTTGAGAATCCTTCCACAAATATCTGATAGTAACCTGCTATCCCCATGAAGCTTCTCACCTCATGGGCATTTTTCGGCACTGGCCACTCCATAATGGCCTTTACCTTTTCTAGGTCCACAGAGATTGCTTCGTTGGAAATGTTATGACCTAAATAGTGAATTTATTTCTGGAAGAAGGAACACTTTGACAACTTCTTATACAATTTTTTCTCCCTAAGGCAGAACAACACCACTCGCAAGTGTTACTCATGTTCTTTTTTGTTCTTGGAATAGATGAGGATGTCATCTAGAAAGACTTGTACAAAACGGTCTATGTACTTCTGGAATACGTCGTTCATGAGGCTCATGAATACTGCTGGCGCATTGGTCAATCCGAAAGGTACTATGACAAACTCGTAATGTCCAAACTGAGTTCGAAAGGTATCTTTTCGGATGTCACCTTCCTTAATCGTTAACTAATGATACCTTGATTGCAAATTGATCTTTGAGAATACCGTTGCTCCTTTCATCTGATCGAAGAGGTCATCTATTCACGGCATTGGGTACCTATTTTTCACTGTAGCATGGTTCAAGTCCCTATAATCTATACATAGTCGTAAGGAACCATCCTTCTTCTTTACAAAAATTACTGGTGCACCCTAAGGTGAGACACTAGCCATTATTAGCCCTAAGTCCAGTAACTCTTTCAACTGCATTTCCAACTCACAAAGTTTTGGTGCTATCATTCGATACGGAGTTTTGGAAATTGGTTCTGCACCAGGTTTTATCTCAATAGTAAAATCAAGCTCCCTCTCAGGAGGTAACCTTGGTAACTCAGTCGGAAAAACATCCTTAAATTATGACAATACTGGGTACTGATCTAATGAGGGTCCCTTCCTTTCATTCACTACTTCCACTACATATAGTCGACACCCTTGCCTCAAGCATCGCTTAACCTTCATAGTTGATATAAAGCGTAATGACACCTTTCTCCATACACCTTGGATCTCTACTAGTCTTCCTTCATCATCAACACAAAGAACCCTTTTTGTGAAACAATATACCAAAGCTCGATGAGCTTATAACCAATCTATTCCAATGATTAGGTCATATTCCCTGAGAGTAGTGATGTATATCTTCAACCTGGTATTACACACTCCAAGGTCTACTATACAATTATCAATGCTTGGTCCTACCGCTTGTTTTTCCCCCAAAGCCATCTCTACTTGTTTAAAGTCATCGTGCTCGTAGGCTGCCAACCCACTCTTTTCTAATGCAGATGGTGAAATGAAACTATCTGTCGTACCAGAATCAAATAAAATCTTAACATTGATATGATTTAGTGTACCTGATGACTCCACCACTGTGGATTGATGTTCGACCTGGAGATTATTAACCGCTGTGTAAATCTGGTGGCTGCTACTTACTCTTCCCATCAAGGCCTTTCCTTCTCTATGCACAAATCCTGATTATAAATCTGGGAAACCATGTTGGTAATGGGGTCCTCCACATCCCTAACAGGTGACACAATATTGAACCTACACACTATTCTGTGACTACCTCTGAAACGAGTTCCTTCCCCTAGAACCCCTGCCCCTACTAGTTGTTCCCTGAGATGGTCGTGGACCTGCCTGCATTGTTGGTGATGAATGAGATGCTGCACTCACTTCCATTGAAATCCCCACGACTACTATCCTTGGTGGGACTCTATTACCATATGGAGGTGGCCTTGAGTCCCCTCCCCTGGGAAATGTCCTAGGGGCCTTCCCCGCGAATCCGGGATGATGCGGAAAGCAAGGTCTCATACCTCGAGTTAATTTCATGTGTTCCTCTGCATAATGCACATTTTCCATAGCTTCCGCTACTGAAGACAGTTTCCACATCCGCACCATAGCCCTTATCTTAAGGTTTAGCCCATAGTCGAAGCGTTCTGCTTGTCGTTGTTCATTATCCATATATGAAACATACTTGACCAATTCATAAACCTGATCTCATATTCCTCTATGGTTTTGTTTCCCTATACTAGAGCATGGAATGATCCTACTTGTTGTTCCTCATAGTAAGCTGGTAGATATTTCCTTCGGAACCTCTCCTCGAAAATTTCCCAAGATATTGTGTCCAGGGTAAGATGCAATTGTCTTTCTAGGTTACCCCACCAGTTTAAGGCACTGTCTCTCTAATGAAAAATCACTATCTTCTCCTTTGAGGTGGATGCATAGTCCCTTAAGGAAAAACACCTTGTCATGACTTCCAACCATGCTTCTGCGCGTTAACCGGCGTGACCCCCGACAAACATTGAAAGGTCAATCCTTTGCAGTTCTCTAGTGATGTCTTCGGGTGGAGGTCCTCCCCCTGCATCCATTGAAACTACTGGATTACCCATTCCAGATGTTGTGGGTTCCACTTTGATCCCTGTTGGTTGTCGCCCCTTTAAAGTCTCATTTATGGCCTCCAAAGAGCGCATAATGAGAGCTAGTTCCGACAATAGTGATGGTGGCGCTGGTAGTGTTGGCGGTGCCTACAATGATGCTCCTATGCCTTGATTTGCTCGAGTCCTAACCATCCTGTATGATTTAACCTGCATCAACCAAATTTGTCAGGGTGAGTTCAAGGATGTTTGACATTTGCACAACTTAACTAGAAAACAGGGTTAGGCGTACTCTGGGTCGCTAACGTTTTGTGCTTTTCTAGTGATTTTTGATTGAATTTCTCATGTATCTATTTTTTTTGCGTTTCAGTAGTTAATGGAAATATATAAACCCTCTTTACCGTATTAGGTGGATACGATTCAACAAAAAAGGTGGCAAGAGCTTATGATCTTGCAGCTCTGAAATTTTTGGGGTCCAGCAGCCAAAATGAATTTTCAGGTATAGCTTATTACTTTTAGCTGTTCTCAAATTTTTCACAGTAATTTCTGATTTGATGGACCATCCTATATGTTATAGGAGAAGTATCTCGTTCTCCAGAGGCGCATTGTATATTGTAGACGTGGCACAACCTAAAATACTTTACACGGACACCCGAACAATATTCCTTAGTTTTTTTTTTATTCTTCTTCACGGAATGGGAAGCATTGGCATTGATGTGCAGTGTCCTCTATTACAAACAAAGAAAGCAATCGCAGTGAGAGGAAATGTAACCAAATCTTTCAAATAACTTTCTTAGTGACCAGACAAAGGATGGCTCATTTTTTTGGGCGTAGAGATCCCCATGTTCTCAACTTTATAAGCTCTGTATTAGGCCAATAGTTTTCTTTATAAGCTCTGTATTAGGCCAAAAGGTTGAGCTCTATATTGGGCCAAACAAAATCGATAGTTCTGTGTAAGGTCTCTCTATTATCTGCTTAATTTGTTCTCCCATATGCTCCATTTATCTTTCAATATATATGCCTGTTCATACATTAAATTTCTAACTGATGCACCTTCATCTTCAATAATAGATGGTCGCTCCTTCTCATGCCTTGGTAGAGCGCGTGGCTTAGTGCTTGGGCGCTTGTGTTCTAGATTTGAATTGTGTGTTGCGTTGCATGTGTTGAACCATGTGTTGTGTATGGCATACTATTAATGTCATATGGCTTAGGTACTGGGATTGTATTGATTTATGGACTCATAGTTTGGCATATATGTTAGTTTTATATGGCTTAGGTTGCTTGTGCGCATACATCACCTTTTTGTTTTCTTTATTTATATTTATATGTATATTTTTTTTATATAGTTTAAATAAATATATTTTATATATGTCTATTTATATACAGTCATTTATACCTCTATTTAGAAGTTCAAGGGCAAAGCATAATTATTTGGGGAAGCATTATGTATAAATATATATGTAGATATGCATATATACTAAAAAACTATTTGTGTGCTTGGCTTGCAGGTTAGGTGGAGCTGGAGCTTGGACCTCAGATTTATACCTAATTAAAGGGTTTAAGGGTTTCAATACAACTATTTTAATGGTTTTTTTTTTCTTTTTATTTTAGGGTTGGAACAGTTCCATTCCTGAATTGTCCTTCATAAATGAGGGTTGGTGGGTAGGCCCTGGTCCATGTTTTTAAACCAGGGCTCTGATACCATGTGTAAGGCCCAAATTTAACAAAGCCTAATAAAAATTGTAAATTTAAAAAATTAAGATTATTTCGATGTATAAACAATAAGTAATTTCTTTATTCAGCATATAAGCAACAAGAATTTAAATTTATGAACAACATGCTAATAATTTCAAATAACCATCACATGTTCATGAGAATGCATACATAAAAATACCTCTATCTGATGCTAAATTCCCGACCTCTGGTTGCCCTCTCTACTGCTCTGCCCAGACTTTGCTTGATGCTCTGACCAATCCCTGACCAAAACTGACTAACCACCCAGCCAGCTAGGAGCAGCCTATCTAGCTCCCTAGCTCCAGGATTTCGTGAGGATTCTTGGACCTCGAGCACAAAAATCCCAACAACCTGGTGCCCCCTGCAACTTTCCTCCCAAACTCCAAACTAAAAAAATATCAAAAACCAGAAATACAGTCCTTCTCCCCCAAAATTTCATAATGATCCTCTCCAAAAGGCCTCTGCCCAGTCATATCCTTCCCCATTCACCTTCTCCTCCTTCATTTAATGCCACCCACCTTATCCCTCCATTTACTACCTGATCCCCTCATTTACTACCTTGTCCCTCCATTTAATACCCTATCCCCTGTCATACGTAAAGTTTTATAATAAATAAATTAAAGTTATTAATCTTTTAATTCTTTACCCAAACCAATAAATGTGTTAAGTAATCAATTAACTAATTAATCAACATATATTAAACAATAAGTAAATAATAAATAAATAAATTAATATTATTAATAGTTAATCATTACTTAACTAATACGCATTAGGACAGTTAATTATTTAATTACCTATTCTTGATAACCTCAACCAACTATTTAACTAGGGTTGTTACATGTAGAAAACACAAAATCGAACAACATTTAGAAACTTTCTCTTTTCTGATGTGGGATAGAGTTTGTTCTCAAATAATCAAATGTTGAAGTTCAAAATTAGGTCTTCATCATCATCTAACGTTAAATAAGTTTGAATTTACACCATCTAAGACAACTATAAGGTTATCTAGGGGTTCTATATATTTCAAAATAATTGATCAAAGTGTTGAATAAGAAAGGCTAAACTAAAAATTTGAGAAAACCAAAATTTGATAAAAGTAAAAAACATACATTTATGAATCATCCTGAATGGACACATCCTTCCCAAATTTGGGTTCTTCCTCCACTTCCTCCTCAATCCCAATCTCCCTCCCAAGCACACTCTCAGGTACTCTCTTCTCCACATTAGCCTATATAACACATTTCAAAATAAAAAATTTGAAAAAATAAATTTAAATGATTATAAGACATTAAATTTAAATGATTTTAAGACATTAAATGATACCTGTGAATTCCCACCCTATTCAAACTCTTCTAATGAGAATTGAGACAAGCTTGCCCAAGTAGTAGGAGATGGAGAAGGGATCTGTGAACAATACAACTAAGAAATAAATCTAGGATTCAATGTGTTCACATTTATACAAAATTATAAATGTTGTTGATCTCTTATTCAAAAGATTGGAGATTGAAAAGCTAAAGTGTTCATCTGGATATTAGAAAATACATACCTGATTCAACCCATCCAAATTTAAACTTGTGGAATCAAGTCCCCTATTTGCTGGAGATTCATTTAACATATCTCCAAAATGAAATTAATTACAATAACAACTCGATTATTTCTCTAGATACAATGATATCGAAATCTAGAATTAGAGGTAAACTATCCTAAAATGCATCAAAAAATTACTAACTAGGACACATACCAATATGTTGTTCAGGTCATCATTCTGAATGACCTTCCAACCATCATGGAAAAAAATTTCATACTCCAAAACATCTTCTACTGACATGGTATCTAACTCTGCCTTTGTTTTATAAACAAATATGGCCCGAGAATTGGTTTTTGCTCGCTGACAGTTCATGCCAACATCAACACCATAAAAAATCTCTTCCAAAGTTTCCTTGATTGCATTCCTAGCCTCTTAACCAACTTCTTATGTAGCTTGTAACTCTGAATGTGAAGCAAATGCCCCTATTGGATGAGGTACTAAAGGTTTTCGAGGCCTTGACAATTTCACATTTTTATATGCCCCTTTGCGATCATATGTCCATCCTTTACCAATCCCATAATATTTGGACAATAAACTAGTATAATCAGGGCGCATGTGCAAGAAAAAATCTTCATAAAAGTGTCTTGAAAAAATAGTGTGAAAACTCATCATTCCATGACAATTTCCCATATGCCTCCAAAAATCTGTTATACAAATGTCCTGCAATGTCAGGGAGCTTAAAATATTGCACCTTCAACATCTTCTGCTTTGGCCCATAATTGAAATTTAGCATCGAAATGACATCTTTTTCTGAAACTCTATTTTTTATTGCCTTTCATTTATCAGGGTCCATCACCTCTGACTTTCGCCACCTCATTAGATCGACAAAACTGTTAGTGCTTGGCCCCATATTTTGATATGCATCCATAAAGTTTTTCAATGAATGCAAAACAATTTTCAAGTTTTGTTTACTTTCCTGAGGGAGCTTTATTTACTTTGTCTCACTCTTTTGAGAATATAGATAGCAATAAAGTGTAACATTGAGTGGATAACTACCCAAAATAACCTCAATAGCATGTTCCCACTCTTTGAACATGGTTGAATACACTAAGACCACATATATATTCCTTATGACATTTTGATTATATCTAGAGTTAGATCAATATAGTTGAAACTCCAACATATTTCAACAAGGGAAGGGATGGGAGATGCGAGATGGAATTAAGAGTTTAAAAGGAGGGGTGATTCTAAGTCGATTGAGGATCACATTTGGGATTCGATATTCCATTCCTTGTTTCCTCACATAGTTCCTACCATGTTTAAATTATAATAATTCAATTTTAAAGATGGATGAATGTTGAATTATTGTTATTTATTTAATGATTATTTGAAGTTTGATTTACTTTATTTATTTGTATGCATGATTAGTTGTGAACATTTTAAAAATATGCATTAGGAACATCGCTTGTTATTATCGTCTATGTGTGGGATATGTGTGTGTTAGATATGCCTACATATCCAACACACATACAATATTATGGTTCAATAAACACATTAGTTCCTAATTTCTAGGTTATTAATGAATTAATTAATAAGTTGTCAATTTGAAGTTATATTATATGAATATAAATATCATCAAAAAGATAAGCATTCAATAACTTTGTTCAATATGTGTGAAGTAATAAATGAGTATAATAATTAGTTCCCATCTAAGACTCTTTTATTTCTATATTAGACTTTATTATCTGAAATGAAGTATTTGTTATAATTATTCCCTTAGTCAAAGGGTCACTACAATTGGAAAAGACCACCAAAGTGGGAGACTGGTTCCTTTTTGAGAAGTTTACTATGATAAGAGTCTATGGTTTGGAAGAGAAGCCATATGAAAAGTGAGTGTTGAATTTGGTTATTCTAGAGAATGAAAAAAGTGAAATTGAGTCAGTTACTCACTAAAAATCGAAGAATATTAAATTAAATGTTGATCGGATGAATTTCAAGGAAAAACCAAATCTACACAAGTAGGCGCAAAGACTAAACATTCAACCATGAATAAATAAACTCAAAGATAAGTAAGGGATAGACAACAAAGAAAATTCCTATCCTTCACTCATCATCCATGCATAGAAAAGAAGAGCATTTGAATCTAAAGGTATTTAAAGATCGAAGTGATGATCATTGATTCGGCTCTTGGATGACTGCTCAGGGATAGACTGATGACTAAACGGATAAGGGATGAAAGTTAAAAAAAATAAAAATCATAATAATCAATAAAACCCACACAGAGAATTCATTGAAATCATAAGCTGGGTTTCCCAAGGGATTTTCATTCCAATCAGAGGTTTATTATTCACAATGCAGAGTTTATCAATAAAAATGCAGAGATGTACCCAATTTCAAACAATTAAAAATGCAGAGAGAAATCGAAGTCTTAATCAATCAAGCCACAGAGGTACTCGTTCATAAGAAGGCGCAAAGGCTAAATATTCATCCCTCAATCAATCAACTCAAAGATAAGTAAGGAATAGACAATAGGGAAAATTATTATCCTTCACTCATCATCCATGTAAAGAAAAGTAGGGCATTTATATATATAGTTCTTTAAACATCGAAGTGACGATCATCGATTCAGCTCCTGACCAACTGCTCAGGCACAGACTGATGACTAAAGGGATAAGGGACAGAAGTTAAAACCACAATATTTTCATAATAATCAATAAAATCCACACATGGAAGTCATTGAAATCAGAAGTTGAGTTTACCAAGGGAAATCAATTCAAGAAAACAACAAGCAAGGGGATTACAAATACAAGTTAATAATTTATTAATGGTAGGAATGAGAAACATATCTTTAAGCACAATTTATTAAATTCCCTATAGTCTAGGAATCAAATCCAATATAGGCATCAACTAAGGGAGCATATATCTAGGAAACAAATCCAATATAGGGTCATCCATGCCCAAAGTAGTGTGGTTGGATGAAATACATTCCATGTTATTTTCCTTGCATCAACAATCAAAGGTATTGTCTCCTTGGGAAAATTGACATTCGTAAATACAAGGTGTCTAAGTCATTGGGGGAATTTTATCCTTGTACACACAACAAACATACCATATGCATCCACTTGTTGGGAAGTGGTGCAATGGTATTCAAGGTGTTATAGATCAAGGGATCCCATTGATTTTATTTATAATATGAGATCTGATCTAATAAGGACATCATTTCATGTGTAAGACTCCTTCAATATCCTTAATATTTTGAATAAACTTTATAATCTACTTACTTTATTAAAACTATACAACCAATATTCTATATCATCAAAATATTTTGAATACATTTTATAATCTAGATTCACATTATTAAAAACCTACAACCAATGTTTTGTAGCATCAAGTGAAAAAAGATTGAAAACAACATAACTTACGAAAAAGTTAATATAATTTAATAGTAAACATGGCATTGTAAGAAACATTGTAAGCTAAACTTTGTAAGAAACTTATGATACTCTAATATTACATATCTAAAAATTATGATAAATTTATTAAAAATAATTTTAAAAATATATGTTTTAAAAATTTTCAATTTTATGTGTGTGTGTGTGTGTGTGTGTGTGTGTGTGTGTATATATATATATATATATATATATATATTATATTTACAGATTTATTTGTAAATATAAGAACACATTTATATTTTAAGAAATAGAAGAGCATATTTGTATTTACAAGAAATATAATTTATTAAAAAGATTAAGATGATACTCATCGGATAATATTTGAATATAAGCAAAAGAACGAAAAATATTTCTATCCATAAATTTATATGAATTAAACCACTTAATAAATTATGTGGTCAAACAATAGACCAGAACTATTACCAGTCAATAAAATATTGTCTTTAAATCTAAACTGGGCAAAAGCAAATGCGCAGATACCAAATCTAAAATCTAAATACTAATTTTAACAAATTTAAAATAAACATAAATATGAACATAAAGATTTCTTCTACCTGTACCAAACTATATAACACATTTATGCACAGAATTTTATAACACTTTTCTAATCATAATGTACAAATATTAACAAATTTGAAATAAACATAAAGATTTCTTCTACATGTAGAAAAAAGTTTTATGCACATAATTTTATAACACTTTTATAATCAAAATGTAATAGTTTGAACAATTACACGAACTAATCACAAGTTCATCAAACAATTACTCATATCTATATAAGTTTTTAGCTGATTTAGGTCAACTAAGTGAAGATTAATAATAAATTAAGAAATTAGTTGAAACATTTCAAATTAATCAGATTAAGTGGAAAACTAGTAATATACAAGGCACATTTCATTTGGACAGGTGAAATTGTGTTACATGGTTATGAGAGAATGTTGGGAATTTGTATTTGGGTTTATTATGCACATTGTCCATTCGAGGAAGCATCAACAAGATAGAGAATGAAGCTAGAGACAAAATTGCCTTGGTCACCTCTCTTCTTTTTGTAGTTTTAGGACAACACACAACCCCAATGAGATTTGAATAATTTTGTTGTTAAATCGATTTACTAGGGTGTACACTAGCACACTATTCAACAGGTTAGTTTAAAATTGTTGGTTGATATCCTTATTTTGGAGGGAACAAGACCTGGGCTATTTCTTTGTTAGTAAGAATATTGACCTGGTTAGGCCAGAGAGATTTTGATAATAAAGACTCAGAGTTTCTGACTGAGTTCATAATGCAGAGTCGGAGTGTCTGACTGACATAGTTGATAATACAGTGGACTATAACTTGGATGTGGGGGCCCAACCCTATGGCCAAGCCATTGCTGTTCCCACAACTTGGCCATAGAGCTGGTGTAAATCCCTCTCTTGTGCGCACTGAGTGAACTTATTCTTTGAGGACACTTGCTTGCAAGTGATCCAGATTATTATACTATTGGTCGTTTGATTATGATTATGAGGCATTATGTATATGATTATATGTTGTTTTTTTTATTTACATAGACATGTGCTATTGACTAGGTTCTCCTAAGTGTGCAGGACTTTGGACCTTGAGGATACAAAGGCATCAATGAAACCCCTTGGACTCTGGATCGAGTCAGGGAGTGACATATTAGGTTTTGATTATTGTTGGTATGATATATGCACATTTGATTAGATGTTATGATGATTGATTTTATTTCTGACATGATTTGTTGATGATGCAGGATAATGATAGCTTCCCGACCAGACTCACATGTGGAGTAGAGGGGTCATGCACGATAGCCAGATATGTTGAGGGAGAGGTGTGGACAACATCCCTGCCATATCCTAATAGCACTCCTGCCGTGGCTCGAACTATAGGTTAATGATTACCTAGTTTGACAAGACCCACGATGTCATGAGGGTAGACTGCAAGAGTCACTCAGGATGATTCTAAGGGGCGCGCAATAAGGCAGGGGCCTTATTCCTTAGAGGCCCTTAGTCTCCCACAAGATCACTTGGCGGAGTATTGACTCCATAGGTTTTTTATGTCTACCAAGTCAGTCAAGAGGTGAGTGGCACCCTTGGAGCACGTAGTGCATCTTGAATGGCACGTCATGCAAGGAAAATGGAAAGAGGCGGGTGGCACCCTTGGAGCACATATTGTGTCCTGAAGGCCACGTCGCACAAGAAAAATTAGAATGAGGCGAGTGGTACCCTTGGAGCACCTAGTGTGTCCTGAAGGGCACATCACGTTGTTAAACAATAAGTGAATAAACCTAGATGGCCTTAGAATGAATGATGTGATAAGAAATATTTAAAAACATTTTTCCTAATAAAAATGTCGCATGGCCTAGGAAATTAAAATCTAGGTCTAAGTGATAGTTGCGGTAAAAAATAATAATAATCATCATTAAAAATGTGACAAACGGGGTAAGAAATTCAATCAATTTATTGAAATAAAATTACTTTGGGGGAGTAAATGTTTAAAAAAAAAAAAGGGAAATGATTGTTTTTTTCAACATATGCTAATTAAAATTTATTAATTAAAAAGAAAAAGGGGAAAAAGGCGATTTTTATTCATGTGATAAATTGAGTTTTAGTTAAGAAGGGAAAACAATGAAACTTAAAATAAATAGGAAACTAAGGGAAAAGAGTGAAACATAAAGAAAAAGGGAAATGTAAGGAAAAAGTAGAATGACTAACTTAGTAAGTAGTATTGCCTTTAAGAACTTTCAAAATTGAACTCAACTAGGAAATTAGTAAGTTCATAAGTCATTTAAAATGTGTAAGGGAATATGGGGACGCCAAGGAGCAATTGTAGAAATTATTTAGGTGAGTGAGGGAAATAGGAGTAATTAAATAATTAATGAAATTAATTTCTAGTGCAACTAGGGGGATGGGTGACATGTGTACGAGGGAGGTTTTTTTTATTTAAATTAATGAAAAATAAAATTAAATGGAAATTTGGGAAATAAATCACTTAGAAACTCTATAAAAAGGATGGAGCAGGAGGAATATGGGTCTCTTCTTTTATGTGTAAGGTTAAATTGTAGAATTTGTCTTGATTGACTTATCTTGTGGGAGTTAGGATACCCATCTTGGGTAATGAGTGGTAGCTTGACCTTACGAGGTGAGTTGGTTCCTATTTGTTCTTTGGTTTAGTGTGCATGGCCCCTTTGTGGCTTGGGGGGCTCAAGCGGAAGAAGAGTACCCATAACATTGTCTGGGAGGTATCGATGAAGTCACATCGATCAACAAGTGGATGTTGGATGGAGCACGCGTGGGACAATGACCAAGAGCTATCACCCTAGGCTATGGTATGCATGCTTTTATTTTGAATAGTAGATTAATATTATTTTGGCACTTCCATTACTGTATTTATATCGTATAAAAAGAAATGTGTTTACTCAATGTTTTTAATCAAGAACATAAATTCGTCATAGCTTTACGCTCGCTACATTGAATTGATTCCCTTGGCAACCGATCCTTGATTGTTATGAATGTTATGTTTGTTTTAATGATTATTATGAAGATATTGTGATTTATCTTTCTTCCTCATCCCTAGATCATCAGTCCACGCCTGAGTAGTTGGCCAGGAGTGGGATCGATGCTCGTCACTTCGGTGTTAATAGACCTATAGATCCCAATGCCTTGCTTTTCTGTGTGTGGATGATGAGAGAAGGATAGTTCCCGACTGTCTACCCCTATTGATTGTTCATGGTTGAATGATTGTCTTGCACCTTCTTGCGATTGGGTACCTATGCGTATTGTTTATCTTTCCTCCCCATGAACCGCTTAATATCCTCTACATTTGATCTTTGTGTTGCAATAGGCTCGACATTTATAACACCTATGCATTTTATTATATTTCTATGGAAATATCTTCTTCATTTCAATACATTCAACCACAAAATGTTTCCTCTGCAATTTAATATATTGTGCAGGTGAATTTTACCTTGCGTTTTAACACATCTGGCCTACGATTTTCCCTCTGTCTTTTATTATATTTGGAAGACGAATTTAGATTGCATTTTAGCACTTAAACCATAATGAATCTACCCTTGATTGAATGCGACTAGAAATTTTATTTACATAGTGTGTTTACCCTTGATTGAATGCGACTGGATTTTTATTACACAACATTTTTACCCTTAATTGAATGCAACTAGAATTTTATTTACACAACAAATTTTTATTAGCCATTTTTCTTCGATAAATTGGCAGTTGATTGACTTCGAATTTCAGTTTTTATTACACAATGTTTACCCTTGATTGAATGCGACTGGAAATTTATTCACACAACTAAATTTTATTTGGCGTTTTTCTTGATGGATTGGTAATTGATTGACTTGTGAATTTCAATTTTTATTACACAACGTTTACCCTTGATTAAATGCGACTGGAATTTTATTTACACAAAAAAAAATTTATTAGGTGTTTTTCTTTGATGGATTGGCAGTTGATTGACTTCTAAATTTCTTAACTTGAGAACTTCTTTATTGATTGGATAGCGATCCATTGGTTGACATTTGGATGGATAATATTTTTGTATCTAGCTTAACGAATTTCATTGTAATGTGTACCTACGTCTTTTTACACCTGAACAACCATGGAATTTTTATTGGAATGGCTTCCTTTTACACCCCAACAAATTTCATGGAATTATTATTGAATGGCTTCATTTTTACTGCGGTATTGGGAGCATAGTTTTTGTGTATAGGGGTGTGTTTTTTATGTGTAATGGTAATGTTTTTTTTTTGGTGTAATGTCTGGGAGCTATTACTTGGAATACATTGCGATTTTCACCTTTTTAAGACTGCAAATTAATACTTTTAGTACATTGTGATTTTACCATTTTGAAGACTGCAAACAAATATACTGGACAATGATACCAATTAGTTAGTGGACAACTATGTCATGTGTACTATAGCATTGATGTATCTGAGTCTTGATATGGGTGAATGGATGACGATTGGATTATCTCTTATTAAGTGTTTTTGACATTTATTCAAACTATGTCTCAACTTATCTTAGGAAACGTTTTTAGCATATATATAGTCTTTGTTTTTAGCATTCATATAGTCTGCATTTTCAGCATTTATATGGTCTGTGTTTTCGGTATTTATATGGCCTACATTTTCAACATATGTTTAGAAAACCAATAATTCATTATATTCTGACTGTGTTTTAACCTTAATTGACAGTGAATTTATATCTAACTCTATTTTAACATTAATTGACAGTGAACTTATATCAATGACAATGATTTATATGAAGATGTTTTATTACTTATTGACTATAGGATTTATTTGTGGGTGTAATAAATAACATTCTGGTTGTGAATAAATAAGCATTTTTTATGACAGCCAATATAATTGATTTATTCCCCTATATAGATAACGACCTCATGTGTTTTTATATTGTCAAGATGACCAATAGATTTATCAGGAGACTTAAGTTGGACAACAATTATATTGGATATAAGAAACATAGACCTCTTATAAAATATCATTAATAATTTAGACAACAGTGTCGATCGTTTTAGACTTGTTAGAACATGGACTGGTTAAATTATACTTATGAGTTAAGACAACAATGTCGAGAATTTCATAAGCAACATAGATCAGTAATTCACTTACTTTAATGGACGGTGTGTAATTGTTGATCAATGTATTTGATTTTTTTAAGTGCCTAACTCGGTTCACCTTATGACAACATTTATGACCATAGTAGCTTGGTAACAGTTAACTTCTTGGCACTTAGACATATTGCTTAACAATTAATGGTTTTGGTTTGTTGGCGAAGTCATGTAATAGCTTGCGCATTTTCTTGTTGAAGGATGTATTCTTATGCCTTTTCAACCTGTTTCTTAGGGTGTGGGTGTAGTCTTCTTGTCAGTTATTTCAGCTCCTAGCACATTGGATTTATCTTGAGTCCTTGGTCTAGATACGTTATTTTTTGCTAAGGTTATTGTCACACCTTTCACCTGGGGATGACATGATTCCTAATGAGGGGATCATGGAGCACCTTATTGGATAGAGGCGAATGATAACGTGGTCAGAGTCTGTGCTTCCTGTTAAGGGCGTGTTGTTGATCGTTGTAAGTTTGTTTTTGGCGCTTAGGTTATAATGCCTCATTGCGCTGGGTTTTCACGTCATAGAGGTTCTAGTTACTGGTCGTCAAGGCTATTGTGTCAGGATTGTGATGTCGTCCTTAGATTGTAGGCATTGTCATGTTTGTGTCGGGATGGTAGTCGTTTCTATATTTTTGAGTTATGCATGTTTCACATAGTTGATCGTTGTGCAATGCGTTGAGTCATTGTTGTCTGTTTCTTGATCTACATGTGTGGGTTCATCGTCAGTTTGTGTGGTTCAAATGTTTTCCTCATTTCCTTCTTGCCTTAAAAAAAAAAAATTAGACTTTTTCTTCGCTTGTAGTTGTAACGATTAGGGGCGTTACATATGGTATCAGAGGTAGGTTCAACTTGCGACTTGGGATCACTACAGATTTTGTTGATGTGATATTGATTATAATATTGCTAATTAATTTTGCTTGTATTCATGCAGGTAATCATGGTCAGAAGACGTCGTGGAGGCAGATGACAGGATGCTAGGGGAGGAGGCAAGAAGCCCCTAGTAGCATCCATGCCTGAGGGGTCTAACCCTAATGGATACGAATAGGTGGTTGGGTAGGAGTAGATAGCGGTGGGTGATGTGGTTGGGCTAATGAAGTCCTTTTAGCGGATGTTTGAGGCATTGATCAGTCGTTTGGATAGAGATGAGACCAGGGTGTCCACACCCCTCGACCAAGGCGTCCACTACACGCTCTAGTCGGTACTGGTAGCATTCACCACAAACTCGAGAAGGTCAAATTTCTCGAGTTATTTGGTGCCCTGGATGATGTAGTCATCGAGGCATAGTTGGAGAATATGGAAATGTGCTTTTCGCTTCGCGACTATACCTCCAACATGAAGGTCTGCATGGTGGTCTTTCAAATGAAGGGGAGCACTCTTCTATGGTGGAAGATGCTCGTCACTCTCTTTCCATAATTGAACATAGCCATCAAAGATATGTCACATAATTGTTCGAGGAACGACTCTGAGAGAGGTACCTATCAGAGGAATTCATTGAGATTCAACTCAATGAGTTCAACGCCTTGAGATAGGGTGGTTGTATGGTGCCCACGTATGAGGCCCTTTTTATTGAGTTGCTTCGGTATGCTTTGCATCTTAATAGCTAGAAACTTAAGGTCAATGGGTTCTTGTTCGGCCTTAATGTTAGCATATGTGCAAAGGTTAGGATTCTTATGCCTCAAAACTTGCATGATGTTGTCTAGAAAGCCCTCATAGTATAGGAGGATCTTATCAGCGAGGGTCAGAGCAGGACTTTAGAGAGACCAGTGGGGCAGGTGTCCTCTAGTGTGCACAACATCAGACACCAACCACACATATGCCAGGATATTGTGGCTTCCAAAGAGGATCAACTTTCACTACACCTCAGTGACCGATGTCTCAACAATAGACTCCTTACTAGGGATCATAGCATCAGCGACAACGTCGACCACAACAACAACAATTTAGAAATGTTAAACAGAACAGACTAGGATTCCAGGTCGGTGGGTCGTCAACTTCTACTTTGGGTACCAGGGGTACTGGACCGAAGAAGGGGTGTTGGACATGTGGGGAGCAACACTACCAGCGTGAATGCCCAGTGGAGAGGAATAGAGCATCTGGATCAGCTGGACCCACTACCATGGGAGATTTAGGAAAGGCCCATCAGATTCATGTAGTGGTGAATAACCACCAAGGAGAGCACCAGTCGATTGTGCTCGAAACATTAGGTACCATCGCTGACCAGACCCTTAGTAACTTGAGAGATCTTGGTGCTACCAAGAGTTTCATTTCTAGTGCAGTGCTAAAAAGGATTAAGGTAAAGGTAGTCGAAATGGATGAGTTTAGCTTTGTAGAGATGGATTTGGGAGCCAAAAATAAGGTTGGAGGAAAGGTTATAGGCTATACCCTTAACCTGGGAGAGTTTTTCACCAGGGCCAACTTGTACGTCACAATCCTAGGATCTTATGACGTCGTGATCGATATGGACTAGTTGGAATCGCATGAGGCGATACTCAACCATAAGACGAAGCGATTGAGCATGGTCAATGACAAGGGACAAAGATGCGTGATTGTAGGACAGAACTAGGGAGTTTCCATGACATTCATCTCTTCCTTGCAGCTACATAAGATCTTGCACAAGGGTTGTAAGCTTTATGTGGTCCTTGCGTTAAACGAGAAGGGAGTAGTGAAAGGTCTAGAACACCTTCATGTGGTGAGAGATTTTTCAGACGTCTTTCCAGAGGAGTTAACTGGGATGCCGCCAGAGAGGGAATTGGATTTTACCATAGACATAAAACCAAGGACTCAACAGATAGAAATAACATCGTATCATATGCCGTCCCTGGAGCTACAAGAGTTGAGAATGAAACTGAAGGAGTTGTTGGACCTAGAACTTATACATGCAAGTGTGTCACCATGGGGTGTGCCTGTTATTTTCATACAAAATAAGGATGGGTCATGGAGACTCACCATTGACTACCATCAATTGAACAAGGCAACGATCAAGAATCAGTATCCTTTGCCAAGGATTGATAATTTATTTAATCGGATGAAGGGTGTGACAATATTTTCAAAGATTTACTTGAGATCGGGGTATCACCAGTTACAGATCAAGGAGGATGACGTCCCTAAGACTACCTTTAAGATGAGGTTTAGATAGTGCAAGTTTATTGTTTTACCATTTGGACTGACAAACTCCCCAAAGGTATTTATGAGTTTGATGAACGGGGTGTTCTGCGAGTACCTGGACAAGTTCGTCCAAGTATTCATTGATGATATCTTGATTTAATATCAGACAATGGAGGAGCATGATGAGAACTTGCACTTAGTACTATAGTGTCTGTGATAGAACAAACTATATGGGAAATTGTCTAAATGCTCGTTTTACCAATCGAAAATACACTACTTAGGACACGTCATCTCCGACGAAGGTATCGTCGTGGATCCAGCAAAGTTGAGGCTATATGGAATGGCCTTCACCGACAGATGTCCCAAAAGTGCATAGCTTCATGGGTTTAGGCGGATACTATCGATGGTTCGTTGAGGGATTTTCAAGGATAGAAAATCCGATCATGAAATTGTAGAAGAAGAACAAGAGGTTTGTTTGGACCGAGAAATGCGTGAAGGAATTTCGGAGGCTCAAGGAGTTGTTGAAAAGAACATTGATACTAAAGTTCCCTGACATGGACGTGGACTTCTTGGTATGCACTGATGCATCCAAGGAAGGCTTAAGTAGAGTCTTGATGCAAGATGGTCGAGTGATCTCTTACATCTCAAGGAAATTGTAACATCCCACTCTGGTGCACTGAGAAAACTTATTCTTTGAGGACACTTGCTTGCAAGTGATCCAGACTATTATGATATTAAAACATTTGTCCTTGATTATGATGTGTTATGATAGATGACATGAATTTTTACTACATGACATAGACAAGTGCTATTGACTCATTTTTAGTGAGTGTTCAGGGTTTTGGACCTTAAGGATGCAGAGGCATCGACGGAACCCTTGGACTCCGAATCGAGTTAGGGAGTGTGCTAGTGGGGTTTCATTGTTTTACTGTGATTTTAGTACATTTGATTAGATGATATGATGTGGACATGTCTGACATGATTGTTGATGATGCAGGCTGACGATAGCTTGTCGACCAGACTCACATATGGAGTAAAGGGGTCACACACGACTACCAGAGAGGTTGAGGGAGAGGTGTGGACAACAACCCTGCCACAACCTACTAGCACTCCCACCGTGGCTTGAAATCTAGGTTAACGATTACCTTGTTCGAGAGGACCCATGACGCCGTGAGGGTAGAATGTGACAGTTGCTCATGATGACTTTAAGGGGCGCGCAATAAGCCGGGGGCCGTATTCCGTAGAAGCCCTTAGTCTCCCAAAAGTTCACCTAGTGGAGTGTTGACTCCAGGGGTTATTGATGTCTACCAATCAGTCAAGAGGTGAGTGGTTGGTGCAGACCGCCTCTCTCGCGTTCCCACGATCACTAGGACCTTCTCTCCTCCGTGGCCCGAATAAATCAAAGGTTCTTCTGATCCCCTATTGGGAATCCTTCGTACCCACAATAACTCTTCGGCGCGACCCTCCCCTTTCTCAACTGATCGGAGGATCGGAACTCGCAGCCTCGCAAGTTCAACAGTCGTGCGTTACCCCTCCGGATCCCCGAGACCTGAGACATTGGTCAACGCTGACTTTCCTCTCCACTATCGGGTTCTCTCTCTATCTCCCTTCACAAATTGGGGCACTAAACACTCGGAGTTCAAACTCCCGAGGTCCGATGTGCCGAGATGTCGATAACTCGCGATCTCGCTCCCGAAGTCCGAGTCGCCGAGACTTCTGACAAACTCGCTATCTAACCTCCTTGTGTTCTCGACACTCATAAAACCAATCTCTTGACCCTTCAACTCCCGAGACCTGATGTCTCGAGATCAACTCCCACGTCACCACACTTGTGGTCCCCGCAGTCTACGAAATTCCTCGGAACTTCGCACCTCGCGATCTCACGATTTCCTTTATGCAAATTAGGAGCCTTACCTTACGAGCTCCCGAAACGCCGATCCATGATTCAATTCATGCTCCTCATGATCCCGATCGATGCTTATGCTCTCCCAACCTTCGAACTTTCTTCTGCCTGCACTGTAGACTTCACGTCCACCTTCCCCTCGCTGCACCCTTGAACAAGACGTGTCTCTCCACGAGACGGCTAGCCAACCTGCGATCCTTCCTCTCAATCTGTACGTGCAACTTCACCTTGTTGTTCCTCAACAACTCTGAATACCTATCCCTCCTGATCTTCGACGAACTCAATTCCTTCAGGAAGAAGTTATTGCATGCATTCCTTGCGGCAAATCTTCGAATCATGCTAAGTGTCGAAGTCTTCAGTCCTGCGCACTCCTGTAGCAGAAATTCTTCAACTCTTTGCTCAGAATCACAACTCTGAGTCTTCGTCCAGCCTGCGCACGCCTTGCATGGCTCCAGTGCTAAATCTTCACTCCTGAGATGACGAGAACAAAATCTATCCCTAAGTAAACCCTATAGTCATGCACTCCTTGCGGACAAATTCAACTGCACTCCTTGCAGGAATTCTCTGGTTCACTTAGAGAAACAATTGAAACTGATTCACTCATTCTCTTAGATTTCAAATCAACCATGAAATCACATACACAACATATAAAAGAAAGTGTATAACAAGAAAACAAACATTTATGAGCGTAATATCAACATAGAGAAATAACACAAGCCATTAAATTGAATCAAAGTCTTTCTTCTATTAATTCAATCTGTACATGGGTGTTCTTCACAAGTTCTCTGCTTGCTCCTCTCTTCTGAATGCACTCCATATGAATATTACAATGTACAAAGGAGGGTGTCTATATCCGTTTTCCCTCTCGACTCTAAGCTATCAAATCTACAATTAAATTCCTCTCTACCAGCATTAACATCTATTAATTGCCTCATCTACCTAAGGACGAGAGCTTAAAGGCTCAAGGTCCGTTACAATGTACAAAGTGCGCTTCATTAAATTCACATATTAATGTTTGGCGCAACAAGTTCAAAGTATTTCCAAAATTTGTGAATGCGTTGTCTAGCTGTCCTCTGCTCGATGTGATGGCTCGCTTGATGTGGGCGATGCTCCTGCATCATACTCCCCTGCTTTGAAAATTTTCATGGGCTCTTGTCCATGAGCTCCTGCATGGTCTGTCCATGCTTTTGTATTACTGCCTCAGTCTCCCAGATAGTATCTTCAACTGGGTGATTCTTCCATTTGACCAGGTATTCAAAATACTGTTTTTGCCTAGTCTTTCTTCCCACTCGCTTGTCCAGTATACACTCCATCTGTGGCTTCTCTACAACTGGTAATTTCTTTTTCCACTGGATCACTGGTTCCTCAGTTCTAGTATCCGCTTCTCCATCCTTGTATGGGTATAAATCCGAAACATTGAATATCGGAGATATCCCGATGCCATCCGGCAACTCAAGCTCGTAAGCATTTTCTCCAAATTTCCTCAGGACTCTGCATGGCCCAATTTTCTTCATTTTGAGCTTGTTATATGTTCCCCTTGGGAACCTTTCTTTCCTTAGATGTGCCAAAACAAGATAGCCAACTTCAAACTGAAGTTGCCTCCGATGCTGATCTGCTCTGCGCTTATACTCCTGATTTGAGTCTTGCAGTCGCTGCTTCACCTTGGTGTGAAGTTCTCTCATTGCTTCAATGAACTCTTCTGCACTACCGCTGCTAGTTGTAGCCTGTTCTAACTCCCTGAGTTCAGAAACTCCCCTTGGTTGTTTTCCAATCAAAATCTGGAATGGACTTTTGCCTGTACTCCGATTCACATAATCATTGTACGCAAATTCTGCTTGTGGCAATATGTTGTCCCAGCTGCTGTGGTGCTGTGTCACCAAGCTCCTCAACAAGTCTCCCAGACTTCTGTTGACCACCTCTGTCTGTCCGTCTGTCTGCGGATGATAAGCAGAACTAAACGCTAAGTTAGTTCCTAACTTTTTCCATAGCGTCCTCCAAAAATGACCTATGAATTTCGTATCCCTGTCCGAGACTATGCTTCTCGGCAATCCATGCAGTCTAACAATCTCTTTGAAAAATAAGTTTGCGATGTGGGTCGCATCGCTGGTCTTCTGACATGGAATAAAATGTTCCATCTTCGAAAACCTGTCTACCACCACAAATATGGAATCAAACCCTCTTTGTGTCCTTGGCAAACCCAATACAAAATCCATGCTCACTGCCTCCCATGGCCTCTCGGGTATGGGCAATGGCTGATAAAAACCCACGTTCTGCTTTCGGCCCTTTGCATGTTGACAAATCCTGCATCTGTCAACAAATATTTTGACATCCGCTCGCATGCTCGACCAAAAATATGATTCGCTCAGCTTCGCGAATGTTTTGTCATGTCCAAAATGACCTGCTAAACCGCCACTATGTTTTTCCTTCACCAAATTCTCCCTCATGGAGCAATTCGGAATGCATAGTTGATTGCCTCTGAACAACAATCCTTCCTGGATCATGTAATCTATCCATGGGCTTCGGTCTCTGAGAACTGGATTCTCAGCTGCTTCGTACGCTTCCCTGAAATCTGCATCTCCCGCATACATGTTCTTCAGGTTTTCAAAACCCAATGTCCTGACTCGAAACTCCTGCAACAGCAAACATTTCCTGCTGAAAGCATCAGCCACTTTGTTAGCAGTTCCTGAAATGTGTTTGATCACAAATGTGAAATTTTGCATGTACTCTACCCATTTTCCATGCTTTTGGTTCAACTTATCCCGTTGACTCACAAACTACAATGCATGATTATCGCTGTACAATACAAATTCCTTGGGTATCAAGTAATTCCTCCACTTCTTTAATGCATGTATGATGGCGTAAAACTCTTTATCATACGTGGATTATTTCATATTTGCTTCATCGATCTTCTCGCTGTAATATGCAACTGGCCTGTCATCCTGACTCAATACCCCACCTACGGAATACTCGCTTGCATCACATTTCACTTGAAATGTCTTCTTGAAGTATGGCAACACCAGAATTGGTTTCTCTGTGATCTTTCACTTCAATAGATTGAAGCTTTCCTCTGCCTCCGTTGTCCAGTGAAAAATTCCATGCCTCTTTTTCACGGTGTCCATAATTGCTGCGCTAATCCCACTGAAATTCCTAATGAACTTTCGGTAGAAACTAGCCAAACCATGGAAACTCCTTACCTCAAAAACATTCCTCGGTGATGGCGAATTCTTAATCACGTTCACCTTTTCAGGATCAATTTTTAGCTCATTAGCCGATATAACAAAACCCAAATAAATGAGTTTAGTCTTCATGAAGGAACACTTCTTCATGTTAACCAACAACTTCTCCTGCTGCAGCCTTCTCATCACAATGGCCAAATGTTTCAAATGTTCAGCCTTGGTCTTACTGTAAATCAGTATGTCGTCCAGGTACACGACAACAAATTTTTCGATGAATTCCCTCAGGACTTCATTCATCAGCCTCATGAATGTGCTCGACGCATTTGTCAAGCCAAACAGCATGACCAACCATTCATACAAACCTTCATTTGTCTTGAACGTTGTTTTCCATTCATCACCTTCTCTCATGCGAATCTGGTGATACCCGCTTTTCAGATCTATCTTTGAAAAATAATTTTCCCCACTCAGGCAATCCATCAAGTCATCCATTCTTGGTAGTGGAAATCTGTACCTGATGGTGATTTTGTTTATCACTCTGGAGTCTGTACACATCCTCCAACCTCCATCCTTCTTCAGACTTAGTACTGTTGGAACAAAACATGGACTCAGGCTCTCCCGAACGAGTCCTTTGTCTAGCAGATCCTGTACCTGCCTTTTGACCTCCTCATTCTCCTGTGGCGTCAATCTGTACGCAGCTTTATTCGACAAACTTGCTCCTGGTATGAGGTCTATGTGGTGACTCACACTCCTCATCGGTGGCAACGAATGAGGTAGTTCATCCACAATGATATCAGCGAACTCTCCCAGTAGTTCCTGAATCTCGTTTGGCAAGTCATCCACTCTTGTTCTAGTTAGGACAATCTTCGGTTTCCTAACCACAAAGAATTGTGGATCTTCCTTCTTCTCCATCTCATTGAGAAGCTCCTTCCCACTCATGAGAAGTATTGTACTTCTTACTTCTGGCTTTACTTCCTTATACTTTATCGGAAGCAATCTGTGTGTTCTTCCATCCTTCTCCAAGGTGTACGTGTTCATTCTCCCATCATGAACAACATTCCTGTCATATTGCCATGGTCTACCCAGCAATACATGACATACATCCATGGGAATAACATCACACAGAATTTTATCCTTATACCCACCTATTTTGAATTCAACCAAGCATTGTTTCGTAACACTTACCTGGTGTCCTTTCTGTAGCCATGATACCTTATATGGACTCGGGTGATTGGTCGTCTCCAGCTCCAATTTTTCCACCATCTTGGTCGAAACGAGATTATCGGTGCTCCCGCTATCCACAATGACCTTGCATTTTCTGTCCCTGGCTGTGCAAGCTGTTCGGAACAGTCTTCTTCTTTGAGTTGTGTTCTCCACCTCCTTCTCGGGCATCAAGAGAACTTTATGCATCCCAAGCGATCTTCCGCTATCTGCATCTTCATTCTCAACATCACGCTTCTGCGCTTCTGTGATGTGAGGTTCTCCTCCGGCTTGCTTTTTCTCTAGACACTCGAATGACTTGTGCCCATTCTTTCCACATGTAAAACATGTGATTACTCCACCTCGGCCTCTGCCTCGACCTCTAGTACGAGGAAGAGTGTTTGCATCAGCATAACCTCCACTCTTCTCAGTATGCTGCGACCTCTATTCAACATGTGGTCCTCGCTGTGAGGTTCCACCTCTCTCAATCTTACCCTGAGGTTTTTTCCACTCCTCCTTGGGCTTCTGATATTTCTCTTGGGAAACTAACTTGCCTCTGGGATGACTCCTGCCTCGCCCTCGCTGACCTTGCTTGCGGCTCAACTTCTCCTCGGCTTTCAGAGCCATCTGGTAAGCATCTTCCACCGTCCTGATGGTTAGCATGCTTAACTCATCCTGAATATCATACCTCAGACCATTCAGATATCTCGCCACCTTTTCATCATCGCTCTCCCGATGACCTGCTCTGATGTTGAGTCTGTAAAATTCTTCGGTGTATTCCTTCACCGTCATCAACTTCTGTCTCAGGTTCTACATTCGCCTGAACAATGTGATTCGGTAATCTCTTTGGATGAATTTCGCTTTCATCTTCGCGATCATCCGATCCCAGCTTTTGATCTTTTGTTTTCCCTTGGAACGTCTATCTGCTTGTAGCTCGTCCCACCATAATGCTGCATGTCCCTTCAACCGGGTGATAGCATGTCTGACTTTATTTTCCTCTTCGATCTCCTCGTAGTCGAAGTAGGTGTCAAGAGCTCGGATCCAATCCAACAACTCTTCTGCATCCAGACTTCCCTCATAGACTGGAATATCCATTTTTGCCTTCGCACCCATTCTAGCAATGGCTTTGATCAATCGAGCGGTTGATGCGTCCTCTTCTGTGACCTCTTCTTCATGTCCAGCTTCCTCCTCAACCTCAGAATCACTAAGATCCCCTGCACCAGCTCCACATCTTTGTGTTGTTTCCATCTCCTCGAGTCTTGCTCGGAGATCTCTCATCTGTCGCTCCATTTCTGGATTTCCTGCCGGTCTACCTCTTCTTCTCACCTCCCTGTCTTCGGGATCTGGTGATTTTCTTTCTCTCCTTGGCGGCATGATGTCCTCTCTTCTCTGCTACAGAAAGCAAAGACAACTATCTCTGATACCACACTTGGTGCAGACCGCCTCTCTCGCACGCCCGCGATCACCAGGACCTTCTCTCCTCCGTGGCCCGAAGAACTCAAAGGTTCTTCTAATCCCCTATCGCGAATCCTTCATACCCACAGTAACTCTTCGGCGCGACCCTCCCCTTTCTCAACTGATCGGAGGATCGGAACTCGCGGCCTCGCAAGTTCAACAGTCGTGCGTTACCCCTCCAGATCCCCGAGACCCGAGACGTTGGTCAACGCTGACTTTCCTCTCCACTATCGGGTTCTCGCTCTATCGCCCTTCACAAATTGGGGCACTAAACACTCGGAGTTCAAACTCCCGAGGTCCGATGTGCCGAGATGCCGATAACTCGCGATCTCGCTCCCGAAGTCCGAGTCGCCGAGACTTTTGACAAACTCGCTATCTCGCCTCCTCGCGTTCTTGCCACTCGTGAAACCGATCTCTTGACCCTTCAACTCCCGAGACCCGATGTCCCGAGATCAACTGCTACGTCACCACACTTGTGGTCCCCGTAGTCTACGAAATTCCTCGGAACTTCACACATCGCGATCTCGCGATTTCCTTTACGCAAATTAGGAGCCTTACCTTACGAGCTACTGAAACGTCGATCCACGAGTTGAGTCACACTCCTCGTGATCTCGATCGGTGCTTATGCTCTCCCAACCTTCGAACTTTCTTCTGCCTGCACTGTAGACTTCACGTCCACCTTCCCCTCGCTGCACCCTTGAACAAGATGTGTCTCTCCATGAGACGGCTAGCCAACCTGCGATCCTTCCTCTCGATCTATATGTGCAACTTCACCTTGCTGTTCCTCAACAACTCTGAAGGCCTATCCCTCCTGAGCTTCGATGACCTCAATTCCTTCAGGAAGAAGTTCTTGCACGCACTCCTTGTGGCAAATATTCGAATCACGGTAAGTGTCGAAGTCTTCAGTCCTGCGCACTCCTGCAGCAGAAATTCTTCAACTCTTTGCTCAAAATCACAACTCTGAGTCTTCGTCCAGCCTGCGCACGCCTTGCATGGCTCCGGTGCTAAATATGCACTCGTGAGATGACGAGAACAAAATCTATCCCTAAGTAAACCCTACAGTCATGCACTCCTTGCGGACAAATTCAACTGCACTCCTTGCAGGAATTCTCTGGTTCACTTAGAGAAACAATTGAAACTCATTCACTCATTCTCGCAGATTTCAAATCAACCATGAAATCACATACACAACATATAAAAGCAAGTGTATAACAAGAAAACAAAGATTTATGAGCGTAATATCAACACAGAGAAACAACACAAGCCATGAAATTGAATCAAAGTCTTTCTTCTATTAATTCAATCTTTACATGGGTGTTCTTCACAAGTTCTCTGCTTGCTCCTCTCTTATGAATGCGCTCCATATGAATATTACAATGTAAAAAGGAGGGTGTCTATATCTGTTTTCCCTCTCGACTCTAAGCTATCAAATCTACAATTAAATTCCTATCTACCAGCATTAACATCTATTAATTTCCTCATCTACCTAAGGATGAGAGCTTAAAGGATCAAGGTCCGTTACAATGTACAAAGTGCGCTTCATTAAATTCACATATTAATGTTTGGCGCAACAAGTTCAAAGTATTTCCAAAATTTGTGAATGCACTGTCCAGCTGTCCTCTGCTCGATGTGCTGGCTCGCTTGATGTGGGCGATGCTCCTACATCAGTGGCACCCTTGGAGCACGTGGTGCATCCTAAAGGGCACATCACGCAAAAGAAACAAAGAGGCGAGTGGCACCCTTGGAGCACGTAGTGCATCCTAAATGGCACGTCGTGCAAAGGAATAGAGGAGGAGAGTGGCACCCTTGGAGCACCTAGTGCATCCTGAAGGGCACGTCGCATTGATGATGATAGAGGGAGGAACCTAGATGGACCTAAGACAGAAAACACATTAAGAAATTTTAAAACAACTTCCCCAATTAAATGTCTCCCAGTTAATAATCTAAGTTCTAAGTCTAAAACTTCTCTAGGGGTAAAATTTTGTCTAACTTTAAGAAAAATACCCTATAAAATAAAAAAAAAAAAAATTAAACTAAAAACCACTTAAGTAATAGTTTAGTCTTCATAAAAATTTTGGGGTAAAATGAAGAGAGTAAGAATTTAATAAAAATCAGTGGATTTAAATTGTAAAGAAGAATTTAATTATTTAACTTGTGAAAGTGTAAAAGATACTAAATTATTAATAAAAAGGAAAAGAGGTTAATTTGCGCAACTGCCATTTTTGGCTCTAATAAAAAGGGGAAAGAAGGGAATAAAAAATAAAATTAGGAAACTAGGGAATGGAGGTGACATAAAAAAGGGAAAGAGGGAACTTATGGTAAAAAGCAAGAGGTCAACTTAGTAAAGAATCTGCATTCAAGAACCTTCTAATTTTTAACTGACTTAGCATTTTCATTTTATGGAAAGTATTTAAAACCTGTGAGGGAATCTAGGGACACCTAGGAGTAAATTTAGGAGTAACTCTAGGTGGGTGAGGGAAATGAGACAATTATTAATTTAAAGAAACTAATTATTGGAGGAAAGTGGGGGATGGATGACACTTGTATGAAGGAGAATTATTATAATTTTTTTATGAAAAATTAAATTAAATGAGATTTAGGGAAAGTTTGGAAGTTCTAAAAGTATATAAAAGAGAGAGAGAAGAATGAAGAAGGGGATCAATTGTTAGCGTAACGTTACGCTGTCGGATTAGTGACTTGACTGATTTACTTGTGGGGAGTTGGGATTTCCCAGCTCAGTTAGGAGTGGTAGCTCAGCCTTGTGAGGCGAGATGGGAGCTAGACGTACCATCTGGTTAGTGTGTGGCCCCTTTGCGGCTTGGGGGGAAAAGGGGGAAGCGGAGTACCCCTAGCGATTGGTTGGGAGGTACCGGTGAGGTCTCGATGGTCGGCGAGCGAGAGCGCCACAGAGCACGCAGACGTCCTTCGAGGAAGGCGATAAGGAAACGGTATGATTGTATTTTAGTAGATTAGAATGCATTACGACTTATGCTGGGATCGGTATATCAGGGTAAATGGGTTGTTTGGCTATTTTTATTATTTACTCGACGATTACAATTGTAACTATTGTAACTGCAGTTTTTATTTAAAATTCTCATGCAATACAACATTATTGTTGCCAATCATGTACATATTTATATTCTATAGGTTCCTTGGGGATGAATTACAACTAATAAGCTATTGAAGAACCTCATATAATAAAATTATTACCGTTGTCACCTACCTCTATTAAATAAGTTACTTGCCTCCGTTGTTTGCGAGATACTAACTTTTTTTTTAACTGTTGTCACTTACCTCTGCAAGTAAAGTTATTTACCTCTATTTTTAAATAGATAAAGAAAATTTGATTTCGTTCCTTGATGGGTGAAATGGCAAATTCATTCCGGCAAATTTAATCCTTGGCATTTCGTTTGTACGAATGGTTCTGAAAATGTGTTCCGTCCCCTTTCATCACTGGCATTTTTTATTGTAAAATTTCGTTCTGGGATACTGCCTTGTAAGTTTGTTACTAAAAAAACTCCCTTCTGGAAATTTTGTTTTTGTAAGGGGGTACTAAGAATGTTTCTGGAAATTTGATTGGGTAATATGATAATGAAATGGCCTTAAATCTTGCATTAACCCTGATTGTGCATGGGCGATTCTTACTTCCTACTTTTAAAACTTTTATTTCTTCTGCACTACCACCTGAGTTCCTTGGTAGTTTTTCTGAGGTAGCGGTTAAGTTACCAAAGCGTTCTCTTTGCCATTATCCTTGGTTAAGGTTTGGGTTTTATTCTGAGCAAATTCTTTGAGCATTTAAATCTGTGTGTCCTTCCCGATTTCTGGTAATATCTGCGCGTTCATCCGCTCTAAGGGATACGACTGTCTGCCTTTATTAATTTCTGAAGCGTAAGGTTCCCTTGATCTCTTTTACCTGTTAAAAGGGAGACCTGTCGATTGTAATTCCTTTGACCATGTTTTTCTCTTTTCGCACCCCAACTGTCGATTGCGTGAGGTATAGACTACCTTGGACCAGCATCAATGCTGAGACTGCACCTGCGGCCAATGATTTTTTTTGTGGTGTAATTTGGAATTGTGTTGATGTTTTTTGATTTTCCTGAGTAACTGGGTATGGATAGTCAATATTCAGGTCCTGGCATTTTCTATTTTTAATTGCTTAAATCCAAGGATGGTACCCTGTGAGAATTTCACTCTGTGCGAAATTCTCTCGTGCACTGTACAACTCATAGTTGAATATTTTTCCGGTGAAGGCGTGTTATTTTTAATGCTTTTCTTGAATGTGATGGTTCATCGGTTCTTATTAGTGTTTAACCTATGCCGTCCAGGAGGAGTAACTGTTACGCGATTTATTTACGCTCAATCTTCTAAACCTTAAATGGACTGCTTTGTCATCTGGTTGGGATAGACTGAATTGTACCCTGTCCTGTTATTTAAATTACTAAATTATTAGTTCTTGATGTCCCATTTATCCAACCCTAACTTTATCTTTTGATTATCTCTTTGGTTAACCCTAAATAACCTTTCCATTCGCTAAGCCTATGAACAGCTGTTGCACCCTTGAAATTAATGGGTTCTATTTATGTGCAAGTGCACATCACAAGTTGAGCCACGAGTCAACATACAAGCCCATCACAAGCGCCTAGTCTTCTCTTCATATGCCTCATCTTTCCTTATGATTTTCTTTTTCAGATATAATAAAAAGGAATATGATTTTTATTACAATTTTATTTTCATAAAAGAATAAAAATATCGATGCTGAACCGAATATGATTTTTAGGTGTAATTAAAAGAACATGATTTTCAGTTGAAATGAAAGGAATATGATTTACATTATGATTTTATTTTTCATAAAAGGAATAAAAATAACTAGGATGAACAGAAGATGACTTTTAGGTGTAAATAAAGGAATATGATTTTCGTTGAAATAAAGGAATATGATTTTTGTTCAAATAAAGGATATGATTTACAAAAAGGAATCTTATTTACAATCTAATTTACAATACGATTTTCTTTATGATTTTATTTCATTATGTTCACCATTGTTATTTATCTGCAATGTTATTGTAATGTAAGGTCATTGTAAATTATCGTGTGAAACATGTAAATGTAATGTCCTTGCAATTTGGAAAAAGCTATGTTAACATTTAATAACATATGAAAGGTAAGATCATTGTTATTTTATTTACAATGTTATCGTAGTATGAAAGTAATGATATGGTTAATTTATGGTAAGGACATTTTAATTTTATTAATATTGACAACACATGAAAGGTAAGGTCCTTGAAACTAAGTACAATAATTTATTATGATTCAGTAAATGGGAATTGCAATAAATGGAATATACATTATCTGAAGGTTGGACTTGGTAACTCATCGACTAATGGAAATCATATGGAGTGATTGATATTTCCTTTAATGCCAAATTGAGTCGTAGTAATTGTCGAGTCTTAAGTAGTGGTTGGTTGTTGTCCAAATCCTTTCTGACTTGTGCCTTCCGTGGAGGACGTGGATGTTCATTTATTAGATTTGTTCGATTTTAGAGAAAGAGATTTAGTTCTAAATTATTGATGTTATTATTAAGTAATGGTTATACTTGGTTGTAAACAATATTTGCGTGGTCCGCTTGTGTCAGGCGGGATGTAGACACCTCCATGTTCCTCAGAACAGTCGCCAGCCCTAAGACCTTAAATGGTTAAAATCGATGGGAACCTGGGCTTGAGAGTTGATTGTGTCTTGGAGGTCCTAACCATTCCAGGGTAGTATAGGCGGGTAGTCAGTTGTATTATTTGTCGGTTGATTGTTGTTCATTGTTTGCAGAGATTTATGTGCATCTTAGATCTTTATGTTGTCATGACATTGCATGTGTCACGCTCATCATCGTATGGAGATGTAGAGTCGAACGTATTTATTATCCTTGCACACACGCCCACATACAAAAACAAAAAAAAGAGAATTTGCACTTGTTATAAGAGGTTTGTCGTCGTAACGAGGAGGATCATTACAGAAATTGAGAAGGCATGAGGAGAACTATGCGACGCACGATTTGGAGTTGTTAGACATTTTTTATGCGTTAAGAGTTTGGAGACACTATGTTATTGGATGAAATTTGAACTAAAAGAGGACCACTATGGACTATGACACATCTTTACACAAAGCGACCTCAACACACGACAACGACGTTGGTCAGAATTGCTTAGCGAGTACAATTTCAAGATTACTTACATAAATGGAATAATGAACCGAGTGGTCGATGCATTGAGTTGGAGACCATGCATATTTTCAATGTCTCTTCTTCAAACGAATCTATGTGAAAATATTCTATCTTTACAGTGCGATGATGACTGGTACAAAGAGTTCAAGGATTTTATCAGACAAAACACAATGATGGCATCAAGCTTTGAAGGATTTACGTTGGACGCCGATGGACTATTGATATTTAAAAATCTAATTTATGTACCACCAAACTTTGAGTTGAGGAGTTTGATACTAAATGAGGCTCACAGAGCAGTGTACATGGCTCACCCAGGGGTCACGAAGATGAGGGCGGACCTTAAATCCTTATTCTTCTGGAAAGGAATAAAGGAAGACATAGTTAACTATGTGGTTAGGTGTCTATAATGTCAGCAGGTGAAGGTTGAACATAAACATCCAACAAGATTACTACAACCTCACACTATTCCAGAATCTAAATGAGAGGTCATTTCGATGGATTTCATTGTTGGTTTGCCACTGACGACAAGGAGACACAACTTGATTTTTGTGGTAGTGGACACTCTGACGAAGAGTTCTCATTTTATTCCTGTGTGTACAACGTATTAGGCACCTGACATAGCTAGAGTTTTCATCAATGGGATTGTGAGGCTGCATGGTGCACCTAAGAGGATTATATCTCATCGAGGATCAGTGTTTATTGGACGATTTTGGACTAGTTTCCAAGAGGCCTTGGGAACCCGACTTAACTTTAGTACTACATATGACCCTAAGACAAATGGGTAGACCGAATGAACAAACCAAGTCTTGGAATACATGTTGCACATGTACGTGATGGACCAACAGAAGTGTTGGGAAGAATGTTTACCACTGGTAGAATACGCTTATAACAACAGTTACCAAATCACCATTAAGATGGAACCTTTTGAGTTTATTTATGGGCGACCATGTCGGACACCTTTGAGTTGGGATCGGCTTGAGGATAGGGTCCTGGTGGGACTAGAAGCAATCCAATAAATGGAATATCAAATACAAAACATTAAGACAACAGATCAAAAAAGTGCAGGATCGACAAAAGAGTTATGTTGATGCACATCGTGTCAACCGTAGTTATGTAGTTGGCGATCGAGTCCTCTTGTGGGTAGAATCACATAATATTTTGATCAAGTTTGGAAAGGGAGATAAAATATATTCTAGGTTAATGGGACCTTTCGATATTGTGGAGAGGAAGAGGTCCATGGCCTATCGACTAGCCTTGCCAAATTATTTGAGGCATATGCACGATGTTTTTCACGTATCTATTTTGAGACATTATATTAGTGATCGTACACATGCTATTGACATGATCTCCTTCCAGGTATCGGATGACGGGGCGCTCACAGCTGCATCGATACACATCTTGGATCATCGCATTCAACAACTACGACATCGAACAGTAGATCAGGTCAACGTCCAGTGGGAAAACGATAGTTCGCACTCGACGACTTGGGAGGATGCATATGATATCTGCCAACAGTTTCCATTTTTTTTTGATAGATAGACTTATGATACTGTGATACACATTATTTCGGCACTTATATACTATGAAACTTCAGGAGGAAGTTTAGACCAAGAGGGGGTGTATGTAACATCCCACTCTTGCGTGCACTGAGAAAAATTATACTTTCAGGACACTTGCTTGCAAGTGATCCAGATTATTATACTATTGGCCGTTTGATTATGATTATGAGGCATTATGGATATGATTATATGTTATTTTGTGTATTTACATAGACATGTGTTATTGACTGGGTTCTCGTGAGTGTGCAAGACTTTGGACCTTGATGATGCAGGGGTTTTTGATGTCTACCAAGTTAGTCAAGAGGCGAGTGTCACCCTTGGAGCATGTAGTGTTTCCTGAAGCGAACATCACGCAACAATAATGGAAAGAGGGGGGTGGCACCCTTGGAGCACGTAGTGCATCCTTAAGGGCACGTCGCACAAGAAAAAATGAAATGAGGTGAGTGGCACCATTGTAGAACCTAGTGCATCCTGAAGGGTATTATGTTGCTAACTAATAATTGAATAAACCTACATGGAGTTAGAAGGAATGATGTGATAAGAAATATTTAAAAACAATTTCCCTAATCAAAATGTCGCCCAGCCTAGGAAATTAAAATCTAGTTCTAAGTGATACTTGTGGTAAAAAATAACAATAATAATCATTAAAAATGTGACGAGAAGGGGATAAGAAACTCAATTAATTTATTAAAATCAAATTACTTTGGGGGAGAAAAATAAAAATAAAAAAGGGAAATGATTGTTTTTTTGTACAGATGCTAATTAAATTTTTTTAATTAAAAAGAAAAAGGGGAAAAAGGTGATTTTTCTACATGTGCTAAATCAAGTTTTAGTTAAGAAGGGAAAAGAGGGAAACTTAAAAGAAATAGGAAACTAAGGGAAAAAGGGGAAACTTGAATAAAAAGGCAAACGTAAGAAAAAAACAGAATGATTATCTTAGTAAGGAATCTTTCCTTTAAGAACTTTCTAAATTGAACTCAACCAGGAAATTAGTAAGGGAAAAAGTCATTTAAAATGTTTAAGGGAATATGGGGACACCAAGGAGAGATTGTAAGAATGCCTTTAGGTGGGTGAGGGAAATAGGAGTAATTAAATAATTAATGAAATTAATTTCTGGTGAAATTAGAGGGATGGGTAACATGTGTACGAGGGAGGTTTTTTTTTATTTAAATTAATGAAAAATAAAATTAAATGGGAATTTTGGAAACAAATCACTTAGAAACTCTATAAAAAGGACCGAGGAGGAGGAGTATGGATCTCTTATTTTATGTGTAAGGTTATGCTGCAGATTTTTTGTCTTGACTGACTTATCTTGTGGGAGTTGGGATACCAAGCTCGAGTAATGAGTGGTAGCTCGAACTTGCGAGGTGAGTTGGTTGCTAGTTGTTCCTTGGTTTAGTGTGTCTGGCCCATTTGCGGCTCGGGGGGCTCATGGGAAACAAGACTACCCCTAGCATTGTCTAGGAGGTACCTATGAATTCACATCGGTTGACAAGTGGGAGCTCGATGGAGCATGCACAGGAAAATGACTTGGAGTTGTCACCGTAGGCTACGATACGCATGCCTTTATTTTGAATAGTATATTAATATTGTTATGGTGCTTCCATTACTATAATTCTATTGTATATAAAAAAATGTGTTTACTGAGTGTTTTTAATCGAGAACTTAAAGTCGGCATAGCTTTACACTCGCTGCATTGAATTGATTCCCTTGGCAACGGATCCCTAATTGCTATGACTGTTTTGTTTATTTTAATGATTATTATGAAGATATTGTGCTTTATCTTTCGTCCTCATCACTAAATCATTAGTCCATGCCTGAGCAGTGGGCCAGGAGACAGATTGATGGTCGTCACTTTTGTGTTAATACACATATAGATCCTAAAGCCCTACTTTTCTGTGCATGGATGATGAGTGAAGGATAGTTTTTCCCAACTGTCTACCCCTGTTGATTGTTCATGGTTGAATGATTGTCTTGCGCTTTCTTGCGATTGATTACCTCTACGTATTTTTTATCTTTCCTCCCCGTGAACCGTTGAATATCCTCTACATTTGATCTTTGCATTGCATTGGGATCGACATTTATAGTACCTCTGTGTTTTATTATATTTCTATGGAAATATCCTCTGCATTTCAATACATTCAACCACACAAATTTTCCTCTACAATTTAATATATTGTGCAGGCGAATTTTACCTTGCGTTTTAACACATCTGCCTTGTGATTTTCCCTCTACCTTTTATTATATTTGGAAGACGAATTTATCTTGCGTTTTAGCACTTAAACCACAACAAATCTACCCTTGATTGAATGGGACTGGAAATTTTATTTACACAATGTGTTTACCCTTGATTGAATGCGACTGGAGTTTTATTACACAATGTTTTTACCCTTCATTGAATGCGACTCAAATTTTATTTACACAACAAATTTTTATTAGGCATTTTTCTTTGATGGATTGGCAGTTGATTGAATTGCGAATTTCAATTTCTATTACATAGTGTTTACCCTTGATTGAATGCGACTGGAATTTTATTTACACAATGAATTTTTATTAATCATTTTTCTTGATGGATTGGCGGTTGATTGACTTGCAAATTTCAATTTTTATTACACAGCGTTTACCCTTGATTGAATGTGACTAGAATTTTATTTACATAGTGAATTTTTATTAGGCGTTTTTCTTTGATGGATTAACAGTTGATTGACTTACGAATTTCTTAACTTGAGAACTTATTTATTGATTGGATAGTGATTCATTGGTTGGCAGTTGGAAGGCTAATATTTTTGTACCTAGCTTAATGAATTTCATTGTAATGTGTACCTGCATCTTTTTACACCTGAACAACCACGAAATATTTACTGGAATGCCTTTGTTTTTTTACTATGTATTGGGGGGGGGGCATAGTTTCTGTGTATAGGGGTGTGTTTTTATGTGTAATGGTAATGTTGTTTTTTGGTGTGATCGTTGGGAGTTATTACATGGAATACATTGCGATTTTCACCTTTTTAAGACTACAAATTAATACTTTTAGTACATTGTGATTTTACCATTCTGAAGACTACAAATAAATATACTAGACAGTGGTACCGATCAGTTAGTGGACAACTATGTCATGTTTACTATAGTGTTGATGTGTCAGAGTCTTGATATGGATGAATGGATGGCAATTGGATTAGCTCTTATTAAGAGTTTTTGACATTTATTCAGACTACGTCTCAGCTTATCTTAGGAAGTGTTTGTAGCATTTATATAGTCTATTTTTTCAGCATTCATACAGTCTATGTTTTTGAGGATTTATATGGTCTATCTTTTCAGCATTTATATGGTCTATGTTTTCAACATATGTTTAGACAATGCATTATTCATTATATTCTGAATGCGTTTTAACCTTAATTAATAGTGAATTTATATCTCATTGCATTTTAACATTAATTGACAATGAACTTATATCAATGACAATGATTTATATGACTACACTTCATTACTTATTGACTGCAAGATTTATTTTTGGGCGTATTGTGGTTGTGAATAAATAAGCATTTGTTATGATAGCCAATATAATTGATTTATTCCCTTATATAAACAATGACCTCATGTGTTTTTATATTGTCAAGTTGACCAATAGATTTATGAGGAGACATAAGTTGGACAGCAATTATATTTGGATATAAGCAGCGTAGACCTCTTATAAAATATCAATTATTAATTTAGAAAACAATGTCGATCGTTTTAGACTTGTTAGAACATAGACTGGTTAAATTAGACTTGTGAATTTAGACAACAATGTCGAGCATTTTATAAGAAACATAGATCA
>SNQJ01S0056560.1:12126-43873 GCA_010110895.2 Picea sitchensis | reverse complement strand
TTACAAAGATAGTAGGGAAAATTCATCTCTAACCCTCCTTCAAAATGAAAAAGCAAACGGACCTGATAATTAAAGGTTGTTGCATACCTGCCTTCGCAGGTTACATATTTCTGCATCACGAACAATACATTGCACCACTCATCCTTTAGACATGTTCGAGGGAAGCCTTTCGTCCAATTCACCCCGCGATGTTCTTCTTTAATAAAACGAGCACAGACTGAGCGTTCTAGCGGCTTGTGTAAACCATCGTTCACCCTTGCGAGGTAAACCAGTAGCACGGGAAACTGTCTTCTCAGACACTGCCACGATTAAAGCGCAAATGTGGGCAACTTTACCATTAAATCCTTGCGTGAATTGCAATGCGACATCGTCATCATACCCTCGAAACTTCTTGAAAAACTCATACCATTCTGTGCCCACAAACATTGATCTGCATGCATTGAACTCAGGAAGGCCTTCTAAAACATAAATAGCAGTGGGTTCATGGCGCTGTTATTGTGAACATAATATATAACAATGATTACAAATATACATCATTCCCTTCAGTCTGCAGGTCTTAACCCATGGTATAAGTAGTAGTTATCATCGTCCGAATCGGAGAAAAAAATACGGAAATTCCATAATTCGATTCGAATACGAATAGTTGGGGATAAATTCGATACGGTTCGATACACAGTTGACACGGGATGATGGGTCGATCAGAAAAGACTGATCTGTAGCTTCGAGGGGATGTCCAATGCTTGCTACCTTTCCAAAACCTATTTACGAAGCGGGACACAGGAAGAACTTGACAGACTCTCGGTTGCATGAAGTACGGAGAAGGGGGGATCTCACAGACCAGGGGGCACGGCTTCCCTCGGTGGGTGGATTGTCTGGAGTGATTGGGAGGTATTTAAATTCGAAAGTGGATGAGAATGAAAATGACCAGAATGCATGGATATTTAGTTAAACTAGTATGAATGAAGCATATATGTTTAGTTTAAGATGTATAATAACAAATTTTTTCCAAATTGAAAATTTTGAATTCGAAGTTCCATCGTAACGAAATCGAAATCGAATTCGAATTCGGAGATGACGGTGAAGACGTTTGATATGAAACAGTTTACTCTTGACTTAAAAAATTGGTGGAAGGGTCGAGGACAATATGGCTAAGTTATTAGATCACGCTGTCTTGATCGTTTTGTAATTTATTGTGAGGAGGGAAAATAATATATAACAATCAATACAAATATAGATCATTCGCTGCCTGCAGGTCTTGACCCATGGGATCAAAATAGGATTAAATGTAATCGTAGGAAGATTCGAATCACATGCAGGCAAGCTGGCACGTTGCACTCACGTCTTGAACTTTCTATAAAACAATTGTTTAGTATGTAATACACGTCAAGCAAGAGTGTTACCAGGAGTTTATTTAATGAACGGATATTTATCTTTTTCGAGCTCTGTTATGGAGATAAGAGTTAGTTGAAATGCATTGTCGTATTAATTGTTTCTAGTCGGTTTTACTTCTACAGGAAGTCTCAGTCTTCATTTATATAAGTCGAGTTTTTATGTATATAAGTCTGAGTCGGTAAGTAGTCGATAGTGTAGATACACAGACAGAGAGAATTAAAGTCGATAGTTTGGAGGCAGAAGCAGTTGTGAAGGGTCGAAGAAGTCTGAGAGCACAACTTCTATGTGTAAGTTGTTCACAAGTTCTTGGAGCAGAAGCTCGTCACAATTTTTGTATTTTGTAATTGTGCACAGTGCCTAAGTTCTTAATATATTAGATATCTGTGTGTTGAAGTATTTTTGAGTTATGTAGTGTTCAATCATCCTAAAAATATCTTCTCTCTCTTTATGTTCAATTTTAAGTTCATATTTTATGTGTTGAGAGTAGCACAATACAAAGAAATTGTTTGTTAAGCATTATCATCACAGAGCCCACTCTTTTGTGCAGTCTAGCAACTGCTCGGTAAGTCCTGAGAGTTTAGAGACAGAGATTTTCAGTACGCGATATTTGTAATTGTGCTGCGCAGAGTTTATCTGCGCGCTGTAGATTCGAGATATGGTATCAGAGCAGGTTTATCATAGCAGCAACTCTGTTGAAAGGAGAAATCATGGTTTCTACTTCAAATCTGCAACCTCCCACTTTTACAGGAAAAAATTACGAGTTATGGTCCTTGACCATGTAGGTTTTATTTTGGGGTCAAGATGTTTGGGAGACATTTGAGAATGATGCCTTGAAAGATCAAAGGAAGGGATGAAAAGACGGTGTTTTACATATATCATGCCATGCATGAAAGCATACTCCCAAGAGTTGCATCAGCAAAGAAGGCAAAGGAAGTATGGCACATATTATAAACTTCTTATCAAGGTATGGACAAAGTCAAGACTTCAAAACTACAAATTCTTAGAAGAGATTTTGAAACTCTATCAATGAAAGACATAGATTCAATAGATTAATTTTACACCCATGGTATTGGCATGATAAATCAGATTAAGTCTCGTGGAGAAACCATAGAGGATAGGAAAGTTGTTGAGAAGGTGCGTATGAGTCTTCCTCCTAAATTTGATACCCTTGTTGTGACTTTAGAAGAGAACAAAGACCTAAATCAGTTCAATCTAGATGAATTGCAAGCTTCGCTCATTAATCATGAACACAAATTGAATAGGTCAAACATGTCATTAGAAAATGAATTTTTAGCGCAGTCATCTATAAGTTGTGGAAGAGGAAGGGGGAGAACTAACTCTAGAGGCGGAGGAAGAATTTTTGCTAGAGGTCGACATAGTAGCAGCCCTAGAAATACCGGTGGAAGAAGTCAAAATCCAAATCAGAAATTTGATAAATCAAAGATTCAATGTCATTACTGTAAAATGTGCATGGACATTATGTATATGAGTGCAGAAAAAGACAATATAATTAGGACAAACAAAGTCAATATCAGTCAAACAATGCAAAAAGTCCCTCGAGCCCTATGTTTATGGTGCATGGTAAAACAATGCCTATAGTTTCCCCAATTGAATGCAATGTTGTTCAACAAAGTCCATGTGACACATGGTATCTAGATTCATGCTACAATAATCACATGACAGGAAAATTAGAACTGTTTTCTAGTTTGGATATAAGTTAGTCCAAACTAAAGTTACACTTTGAAAAGATATTCAAGTCATTGTTGTAGGAAAAGGAAGTATTAACATTTTAACTAAACAAGGAGAACAAAAAGTTATTCATTATGTATATTATGTTTCTGGTCTAAAGAATAATTTGATGAGCATAGGACAATTGTTACATAAATGATACATAATCTACATGGAAGATAATCACTGTGTGATTATGGACATATATCCAAGCAATGAACTTATTTCAAGAATTCAGATGACAAGCAACAAAATGTTTTCATTAACATTGAAGCCAGCCAAGAAGAAAAATATAGCACAAGTTGTCTATGACACAAAATATGCACAGTCAAACACTGCATTCAAAGAAAAAAGTGAAGAAGTTGGTGAGTGCAATTCAAAGAAAGAAGAAAATGGTGCAAAGATGAAGGCAACATTCCAATCTGAAGTGCAGGATGATTCTTGGCTATGGAATTTCATATTTGGACATTTGAACTTTCGAGGTCTGAAACTGCTACACACAAAGGATATGGTGAATGGTTTGTCATTGATAGAAAAACCAGAAAGAATATGTGAAGGATGCATCTTTGGAAAGAAACATAGAGAGACATTTCTAGCTGGAAACTCAAATAGAGCAAAAGATCCACTAGAAATTGTGCATTAAGATATTTGTGGACCAATGTAAACACCATTTATAGGAGGCAGTACATATTTTCTGACATTTATTGATGATTTCTCAAGAAAAACATGGATTTAATTCCTAAAACATAAATCTAACGCATTGGGTTGTTTCCAGAAGTTCAAATCACTTGTGGAGAAGCAAAGTGGCTATTACATCAAGGTTCTAATAATTTATAGAGGAGGAGAATATGTTTCAAGAGAGATTCAGAACTTTTGTAAAGTTCATGGCATATACAAGCAATTCACTGTGTGATATACACCACAACATAATGGTGTCGCAGAGAGAAATAATCGAACCATCATGGAAATGTTGCGTAGTATGTTGGCAGCCAAACATTTTTCAAATGAGTATTGGGATAAGGTAGTAGAAACTGCAGTGTATGTCATGAACATATGTCTGAAAAAGAGTGTGAGAAACAAAGTTCCTCAAGGAGCATGAACATGTATGAAGCATAATGTGGCGCACTTAAAAGTTTTTGGTTTTGTTGAATACACACATGTTCCAGTTCAGCTGAGAAAGAAGTTATACAACAAAGGGAATAAATGTATATTTGTTGGGTATTCTGAAGACACAAAAGCATACAAATTGTATGATCCCATTGAAATAAAATTCATAATCAATCACGATGTTCACTTTGTGGAGAATGAAGCATGGGATGGAAGCATAGAATGAACAGTCAGAATTTCTGATGTTATTGGGCATAATTACATAGAAAATGAAGTGGTTCAAACACCAAGTACAAATTAGTGTGTCGTTCCATCTACACCTGGAACTGCGACACAAATCTCAGCACAAACTAATAGCCTAGTTGAAGACTTCCACTAGGAAAATTCCTAAAACTCACCAAAAATAGCCTCCTTCGAGAAGTGCGCACCAAATTTAAGCCAACAAACCCTAATTAGGGTGCAAATTTCAGACCTCACTTAAGTGTGAGTGAAAAATGATGAAAAATAAGAGATATTTTCCCCTTATTTATATAGTTACAATGACCTTTAATTTACAAATTAGGTCAAAAAGGCCGACATGGCTAATTTACATGTAATATCCAGTTTTTACATAAAAATGACAAATTGAACTCAAATAAAGAAGAAAAGGTGACATCATGCCCCTTTAGGGTGATGTTAGGCCTCTCTGGTGAAACATTGGCCTCCAGGAGCAAAACGTTAGGCCTCCCAAGGCCTCTGGATCAAGCCACATGTGGCACTTGGCACACAATTGCATCCAAAGTGTTCATTAAACGTTGGTTGACATCAAGGGTAACAAAGGTGACTTCATGGGCCTTCCAAGGACAACATCATAGTGGGAGGGAAAGACCCCCCTGGGTCCATGCTTGCCAGGATGTCTCTGGTGGAAAGTCCTCCTCTCTCTATGGTGCAAGCCTCTGACATGTGTCTACCCTTGGCTGGGGTTTCAACATCCATCTGGTGGGATTTAATTCCTATGGAGGTCTAAACGAATCATCTCCCCATGTGTACCTGTTTGTCGGATGTGGCCCTGCAACAACAAAAAGTACGCTCTCAATGCGCTCGTAAGTCATAGAGATCATAGAAATGCCAATCACATCTAATAATCAAGTTATCTAAACATGTGCATAAAACCCCCCTTTCCCAGACAAGTGTTCAAAGACGTTATGATATTCTACATGCTAGGTTTGGAGAGGGTGTTAGGAGGTCCTACTAGGATAATTCTCATTAGACATGGGATGTTTCTAGGTTAAGAAAAATCTAGGCCATGTATGTGGATGAGGTGGTGTAGGGATGTTTGAGCAGTGGGTGCAGTGATGACAGGGGAATGTATGGCTTACCTGTGGGTGCCTCTGAAGAGGGTGAGCTGCACCTTGTCATGGCTGAAAATGTTTCCAACCCCACTCAATGTCTTTTACCTTTTTATCTTATTTATTTTTCTTTCAAGAGACTATTTAGGGGACACTACCCTGGCGTGGTTACTAGTGGTGACAATGCTACCCACAAGAATTTCACAGAGATGAGAAGGCTGGCTCGTGAAGAGACCCCCTTTCTCTTAGCTATTCCACCAAGAGACACTACCATAGCATGGTGAAAAACTGGATGGTAGTTTCATACCGCTACATGCCCATGGACCTAATAGGTTGGATCGTGATGAGACCCATTATCCTCCAACTAGGTCTTGATTTTATTATTTTATGGGTCCCTCCATTTCTTGATGAGAATCCTTTTATTTCCTTCTTGGGGATCCCTAGGAGAAGAATCTAAAGGTTTTGTTCTTTTGTCTTTTATCTTTGGCCAGCTAATGTAACCCTCTGGGCCTTTAGCCCATTCTTCCCACAATGCAAGGTACAACCCTTAGCTAGATTGGCAAACCCAATTCCCCAACCAATGCAGGGGATGGATGAGAGGAAAAATGGTGAAAAGTGATAAGTATGGTGGGAATGGATGATGACCTTTCATGAACCCACCTAGTGGAAACTCAAAACCTAAGGGAACCAACTTTCTAGGGAATCCTCTCATTCCCCCCAGGTGTGGACAAGTGGAAAGGCATAAATTCCAAGCATACGTCATGAAACAAAAAGAATTAAATGCACATATTCAAATGTTTTGAGAATCAAAGTGACACATACCATGATACCTAGACTCATTACCTCATGGAGCAAGACCCACTGCTACTGAATGCCTAGGTCAATGGAATGGATGGTGATTTTGCTCACATGATGGAGGTGTTGAAGAAGAAATATGGGCCCTCTAGGGCTAGGCTCAAGTCAATATGGTTCTCGGTACTCCATGTCTAGGACCTGTGGGCCTCGAGACATAATCTTCTTAGTTATACCTAGGCCAGGGGATAATATCTAGCTCCAACTCAGGGACATGTTCTCACCATAGAGCACATGAGAACCTCAACATATCTGGCATGACCTGGGACCTGCTCGATCTAAAAAAAATCATTAGTAATAATTTGGGGTGGTGATATCACCCCTCGCTCATATATGGTACAGAAAATGAAAGTAAGCAAGCATATATATAGATGGAAATGAAACTACTCTATCATGAAATGCAGATGGTATATACAATGAATGCAAATTCCTACCTACTTACCTATACTTACCTGTCAGGATGATGGCAGGTGGTAACACTTGATGTGTATAGCGTTCACTGGTAGATTCAAAGCTTATCCTTCCATGGTTCCCAGGTTGAAAGAGTTTGTTCCTGTGGGGCTCATGATCTTGTAGGGACCTATCCACGGTCCCTCAAAATTCTTGTGCATGCCATGTTTCTACTTTATCTTATCCCATAACAACACTAGATCACCCTCAGTGAAATCCCTGTCCTTTGTCTTGTGTTCAAAGGTGTTCTTGATCTTTTCTTGGTTTATTGCCATCTGGCTTAGGGCGGTCCTTCTAGATTCATCCAACTCTATTAACTGGTTAATTCAGCCTTGGATTTCTTCTCCATCAGTGGTGTGTTGCTGAGCAAAATGAAGGATGGAGATTTGGAGATTCACAAGAAGTTTGGCTTCTAACCCATACACTAGCTCATAAGGGGTCCTTCTTGTTGAGGTCTTTGTTGTTATTCTATCTTCCCACAAGGAATATTTATTTTTTCTATCCCAAGACTTCTTTTTCTCTCCCACCACCTTCTTGATGATGTTCATAAGGTTCTTATTGCTTGATTCATCCACTCTGTTTCCTTGGGGATAATAATTGGAGGAATGGGATAGAATAATTCCATTCTTGAAACAAAAGTATGCTAATGCAAGAGAGTTGAAGGCTTTAGCATTGTCTATGGTAATCTTGGATGGGACCCCAAATCTTGTTATCATTCTTTCCTCCAAAAAGTTCATGACTACCTCCTCAGTGGCCTTCTTTGTGGGAATAGACTCAACCCACCTAGAAAAATAGTTTGTGGTTGTCAAAATCCATCGGTAAACATTACTTGAATTATCTTTAAATTCCCCAATAATGTCTAACCCCCACTGTTGAAAAGGAGCTTCTACTATGACAAGTTTCAAGGGATGTGCTGGGAGTTTTGGTTTACCAGTGAATAATTGGCAAGGATGACATGATCAGACATATTGGTGACTATTATCAAATAGTGTTGGCCAATAGTATCCAGATCTTAGGATGTTGTGTGCAGTGATACGGGCCGTGAAATTTCCACCACAATGTCCGGAGTGTAATTCCTTCAATAGTTTATCAACCTCTTCTTGGTTGACAAATATGAGGAGAACTCCATCGGGGTCTTTCCAACCAAGTCCATTCTCAATTAAACACTTTTTCATAGATTTAATTCTCAAAGCCCTTCTTTTGTATTCTACTAGGTGATCTAGGCATGATAAATTCTTAAGGTAGTATATTATATTGGAATACCATTCATCATGTTCTAACTCACTGACTACCACGTTTATTTTTTCACTTTCCCCCATTCGTATGGGCTCTTGGTTGCTTTCAGTCAGCATCTAGGCCAAGCCTTGTCCCTTTATAATATTGGTGGGTCTTATCTCCAAGTCATACTCTTGGATCTTGTTGACACACTTTCCCCTAGTACCCATACAATCTTGTTGCAATAAGACATCCTCTACTATCAGGTAAGGGACATAAGCCTTGATATTATTATAACCTACGTAGTTTATGAAGTTATTAAGGGATTTCACTAAGGCGTAAGCTTTTTTCTCAGTAATCGAATAGTTCATCTCTGAATCCCTAAGGACTTTTCTCATGAAGGCGATGGGATGCTCATGGTCGTCAAGGTCTTTCTGCAACAATACACTTGAAATGGTGTCATGGGAGGCAAAAGATAAAATTATGAAATCTCATGAATTGTCAGGACTAATGAATATCGAGGCTTGGGAGATAGCATCCTTTATGTCTTCAAAGAATTCAATGGCCTTATCATCCCACTTGAACACTATGTCCTTCTTTAGTAATGCACTCATGGGTTTTATTCTCTCGGTAGAGTTTGGGACAAATCTTCGAATGAAATTTATTTTTCCGAAAAAGGATTCTAGGGATTTATTGTTAGCTGGGGGACGTACATATTTGATAGACTGGACCCTTTTGGGGTCTACAGAAATTTCCCCTTCCAAGGCTATGTGTCCCAAAATTTTCCCTTTATCTATCCCGAAGACAGATTTCTTAGGGTTCAAGGAGATACCATACTTTCTATATCTCTCAAAAACAATTCTAAGGTGTGATATGTGGTATTTCTTCTCCTTTGATATGACTGTGAGATCATCTTGGTAAATTTCTAAGATTTTATGAATGATATCCCTAAAGTCAAAGTCCATTTCTCTCTGAAAGGTAGCACCGACATTATTAAGGCCAAACGACATTCTCAAGTAAATAAATGTTACCCATGGTATGATAAATGTCATTTTAAGCTGGTATTCTCTTTTGAGCAAGACTTGGTTGTATCCAGAAAATCCATCTAACATGGACATCATCCTTGCCCTAGTAACCCTCTGTAACAAATATTCCATATTTGGGAGGGGGTAGTTGTATTTCAAGGATAGTTGGTTAAGGTTTCAGAAATCTACACACAAGCGGATATCACCACTTTTCTTCTAGACAACTACCAAATTTGACATCCATGACGAATATCTAATGGGAACTATGATACCAACATTGACCATCTTTTGGATTTCCTTTTGTATTTGGTTTGCCAATTTTGGGTTGATATGTCTTAACTTTTATAGGAAAGGTTTGGCTCTCTCTGCCAAAGGTATAGCATGTTGGATAACATCACCCCTATAAGCCTTCAGTTCATCATAATTCCAAGAAAAGGTATCCTTGAATTCTCTTATGAGGTCTAATATTTCTATCCTTTCCATTTCAGTGGTTCTTTTCCCTATTTTAACCATTCTTGGATCCATCTTTGTGTCGATGTTGAACTCTAGGGCTTCATCCGTTTCTTTCTTGGGTTTCTTTCCTTTGAAAACATCATGTCTGTCAAAGAGGTGTTCCAAAGAGACACATCCTTTTGGCAAAGAGATGTTTTGCAGGTTAACCACATCTAGGTTCATGGAATCAGCTAGGAACTTTACTTGTGAATCGGTGAATTCTCTACTATTTTCCATGAATCTAATGATTTGGTCATCATATTCAAAGACTTGCCAATGTTCCAAGTTATCAGGTATCGATGGTCTAAACAAGACTTCCATTTTTCACAGGTTTTGGAGTGGACCATCAAAAGGTTGTAAGGTGGAAGCGGAAACAACCAAAGCATATGCCACATAGTTTTCTTCTCGGGGAATTGCTTTGATTGTCACTATTTCAAAATATCTTGCAATGGATCTTGCAAAATCATGGTTTTCAATCTCTCATTCTTGGCGGCAAAGTCTAGCAACACTTGTGATACTATCAATTCTGAGTCCCCTATAACTCTTAGATATGTGACACCTTTGTCAATTGCCAAGTTGAGACTTAGGATCAAAACTTCATATTCGACAACATTATTTGTACAATTATATTCAAGTCTATAGGAATAATAGAAGGTCTCCTTGGATGGGGTTGTCAACAAAATACCTACCCCTGTGCTAGAACTTGAATGAGCTCCATCAAATTCTAAAGTCCACATTCTTTCGGGTGTCTTGGTAGGTTTATGTTCCGAACTTTCCTATTGGATGAATCAATTCTCAATCCCATTATTTACACAAAGGAACTGTTTATCAGGTTCATCAAGGGTCTCAATAAGGCATCCTATGATGGGTTCTTTGTGAAGAGTAAAGAATCCTCCTTCAGGATGAGGTATGATAGATTCAGGCCCTTGGTTTTGGAAACTTCCATTCAAGTTTTCTACAAGGTCCTTACAGAGTATGATCCCCCAATTTCTTAGAGTATCTATTACCAATACATCAATAGTAAAAGGAACATTAGGGAAAGCATGGAAAGCAACAATCGGGTCCTTAATAATGCCTCATGTAAATCCTCCTTGTGTATTTGGTTGTGATATGATTAGACTTATTTGGTGCATGACCCTTTTGGTTATAATATTACTAGGAGTATATAGGTTGAATACACAGTTATCGAGGAGGGAATCGTTGACTTGGAGGGTGACGTAAAAATGCGCAGGTTCCCCATATTTCGTTCCCATGCTTCCTACTTGGTAGACAAAAGGGGACTCTTCTTGAAAGTTGTCATCCTCATAAATTTGTGGTAGTGAGTATCCAACATCCTCAACCTCGGGGTTTCTAAATATGTCTTGAGTAGGTTCTACATCTTCAGGAGGCTCATTTTGTTGAGAGAACAAGGAAGCATCTTCCATGTTTGTGAAACTTGTGCTCCATTTTATAGGGTAAGCATTATATTCTACCTCCAGGATCTCTAGTAGGACATGCTTCAATCCTATCATGCTCTCATCATTTGATTCCCAGATGTCCTTATCATTCAACAGGTTAATCTAGTAGCTAGAATTTCTAAACCTAAGGTTTTCATCAATCTGGAAAGAAGCCTCGTGTGCTTCTTACAAGCTTGCAGGTAATTGATCCTTGAGGGTGAACTACAAGGTTCCCTCTAAGGAGTTTAGGTAGTGTTGGAGAATAGCGCTCTTTGGGTGAAACTTGGGTTGGAGTTTGCTAATGAGAATATTGAACCTGTCATTGAAATACCTAATGTTTTCATTGGTTCCTTTGCAAACTTTGAGGTATTGAGAGTAGAAAGAATCCATACTTTCATTTTTACACCATCTGTTATTGAAATCTCGTTCTAAATCTTCAATATTTTTGATCCTCCCATTAGGGAGGCCATTAATCCAGACCCTAGCACTTCTGGTGAGTGAGCTGGAAAATAGCCTCATAAAGTTGTCAGGGTGTTCTTCTCCTGATTGGTGAAATTCATACCCCTCATAAAACTTAGTCCAAAGTGAGCTTCCATAGGATCCTACTTCTCCTGAGAATATACGTATCCAGGACTCAACTACTTTGGGAGATCATGTAATCTTCCTTGGGTGTTAGCTAAGTCCAAAGGGAAAAAGAGTTCTCTATGAGACCATTTAGGAGGATCTATATGGACAATAGGAAGTACAGGAGTAGAAGAAAGTGCGTATTGGCATCCACTACGGGTCATCATTTGTGAAGCCGCCAGATAATTTTCTTGAAATTATCAAAGGGATGATGGGATCACCCTCAGTGGAGTCGCTAGGTAAGCTTTGGAAGTAAAGGATTTTGAGGAAAGGCTTACCGAAAAAGTGTCGTCTCTGAGGAGAATTGACTCAGTGTTCCCTGGCAACGGCACCAAAATGTTATCACGCAATTCGTAATTATTCCAAAGGAAAAGGTTAAGGGAAGGAAAATTGGTGTAATAGGAGGTTATCCTATCACTGTCACCTCAACATGATACCTCTTTCTATTTAGGGTTGATGGCCCAGGGGAGACATCCCCGGTGACCCGTGGGTTTGAGAAGGCAAAGGATAAAGTGTCTATAAAAGTATCCCCTCTCACAAGTCAGGCTGATCAAAAATTCCCAAGGTTTTAACCAATGAAGTAATGAAGTGCTTAGGTGTACCTTCCAGAACAAAGCAACAAGAAAACAATATCTTTTTCAAGTACAACTTGTTGTTAGTAATTCATAGAACCACAGACTTATCAATAAAATCAATAGTTGATGTTATGACGAAGCAAAAAAAACTTTATAACAACAATGTTTATAATATGATAGCTTCACAATAAATTCCTTGAAAGAGCTTCACAATGCCCCAAAAATAATCACTTGTTAATAACAAAGTACTAGCATTTGTGAGAAGCTAATTAAGCAGTGTATAAATCAACTTTACAATTGATTTTAGATGATTTTAATGATGCAATAGATGGTTGTATATTAATTTTGTAACAACAACAAGTAGGTTAGTAGATTAGTCTATTCTAGGGTTAGAAGAAGTTAGTAGGGAGCTTGAGGTAAAAGTTTTGAGGGTATTCTTCATCAATCACTCAATTGTAAGGCTTAGATCTATGTTTTTAGGGTAAATGGAGTCTCTTTTAGAAGTGACAATCTTGAAGGAACAAATTGATAGTAAGAGAGGTAGAGACAAGAAGGTCAATGATTGAAGTGTTGGTAGCCCAAGGCTTGAATCACCAAACCCTAGGGGGGAAATGGCAACTAGGAAGTAGGTAACCCTAGGCCCTAGTAGTTTTCCTCCTTTACCTCAAGGATGAAGTAGATGACGGCTAGATGAAGAAAAAGATGCTAGGGTGTTGCAATAGCAAGGCCCTTAGCACATGTCTTCAATAAAATAGGGTTTCTAGCATAATCTAGTAGGTGAAAAGTTATTAAGGCAAGAACAATAACATGTGCTTAAGCTTCCTAGGGTTTTAAGCTAGAAATTTCATAATCTTAAAATAAATGCAAGATAAATACACCATAACCATTCAATGAAGAAGAAATGTAGAAAATTTACTTACATTCACCAAGAATCATCTAGCAATAGGCCTAGTTGAAGACTTCCACGAAGAAAATTCCTAAAACTCACCAAAAATAGCCTCCTTCAAGAAATGCACACTAAATTTCTTCCAACAAACCCTAATTAAGGTACAAATTTCATACCTCACTTAAGTGTGAGTGAAAAGTGATGAAAAATAAGAGAGATTTTCCCCTTATTTATATAGTTACAATGACCTTTAATTTATAAATTAGGTCAAAAAGGCTGACATGGCCAGTTTACATGTAATATCCAATTTTTACATAAAAATGACAAATTAAACCCTAAATCAAGAAGAAAAGGTGACGTCGCGCCCCTTTACGGTGACGTTAGGCCTCTTTGGTGAAACATTGGCCTCCAGGAGAAAAGCGTTAGGCCTCCCAAGGCCTCTGGATCAAACCACACGTGCCACTTGGCACACAACTACCTCCAAAGTGTGCATCAAATGTTGGGTGATGTCAAGGGTCACATAGGTGATGTCATGGGCCTTCATAGGACAACATGATAGTGGGAGGGAAAGACACCCCTGGGTCCAGGCCTACCAGGTTGTCTTTGGTGGAATGTCCTCCTCTCTCTTCAGTGCAAGCCTCTAACATGTGTCTGCCCCTGGATGGGGTCTCAACATCCATCTAGTGGGATTTCATCCCTATGGAGGTCTGAACTAATCATCTCCCCATGTGTACAACTTTGTCAATTGTGGCCCTGCAACAACAACAGGTACCCCCTCCATGGGCTCATAAGTCATAGTGATCATAACAATGTCAATTACGTCTAATAATCAATTTATCTAAACATGTGCATAAAACCCCCCTTTCCCAGACAAGTGCTCAAAGACGTTATTCTATTCTACAAGCCAGGTTTGGAGAGGGTGTGAGGAGTTCCTACTAGGATAATTCTCATTGGACATGGGATGTTTCCAGGTGAAGAAAACTCCAGGCCATGTAAGTGGATAAGGTGGTGTAGGGATGTTTGAGCAATGGGTGCAGTGATGACAAGGGAATGTATGGCTTACCTGTGGGTGCCTCTAAAGAGGGTGATATGCACCTTTTCATGGATGCAAATGTTTCCAAGCCCACTCAATGCCTTTTACCTTTTTATCTTATTTCTTTTTCTTTCAAGAGACTAGTTAGGGGACACTGCCTTGGTATGGTGACCAGTGGTGACAATGTTACCCATAAGCATTTCACGAAGATGAGAAGGCTAGATCGTGATGAGACCCCCTTTATCTTGGCTATGCCACCAAGAACCACTACCCTGGCGTGGTGACCAGCTGAATGGTAGTGTCATACCGCTACATGCCCATGGACCTAATAGGTTGGCTCGTGATGAGACCCCCTATCCTCCAACTAGTTCTTGATTTTATTATTTTATGTGTCCCTCCATTTCTTGCTAAGAATCCTTTTATTTATTTCTTGGGGATCCCTAGGCAAAGCATATGAAGGTTTTTTTATTTTGGCTTTTATCTTTTTCCAAATACTTTTACCCTCTGGGCCTTTATCCCCTTCTTCGCACAAAGCAAGGTATAGCCCTTAGTTCGCTTGTCCAACCCAATGCCCAAGCCAATGCAATGGATGGATGAGAGGGAAAATGGTGAAAAGTGATATGTATGGTGGGAATGGACAAAGAACTTTCATGAACCCACCCAGTGGAAACCCAAATCCTAAGGGAACCAACTTGCTAGGGCATCCTGTCACTCCCCCCAGGTGTGGACAAGTGGAAAGGAATAAAGTCCAAGAATATGTCATGAAGGAAAAATAATTAAATGCACATATTCAAATGTTTTGAGAATGAGAGTGACACATACCATGATACCTAGACTCATTACCTCATGGAGAAAGACCCACTGCTCCTGAATGACCAGGCCGATGGGATGGATGTTGTTGATGCTGAAATGATGGAGGTGTTGAAGAAGAAATATGGGCCCTGCAGGGCCAGGTTCAAGTCAATATGGCTCTCGGTACTCCATGTCTAGGACCTGTCGGCCTCAAGACATAATCTCCTTAGTTATTCATACGCTGCGGGATAACAAGGTCCACATGACTTTTGGCACTTCATCTCCTAGGGTTATGTTTCTGGATTTCTGGGGTTTTTGACATTCATGTTTATTGTAAAAAGGCCTTCAAAGCCTCATTGTACTCATCTTCATGTGAATGAGTGTAGTCGTCACATCTCTTCTTAGAGATAATCTTCCACCATTCTAGCAAGCTTGTTTATAGTCTGCATTTTACAGTTTTCAGCATATTTATTATTTAATAGAAGCCAAGTTTTATTGTATCTCTGTTATTGTTCACTTTCTTTGTTTCAATATTATAAATCTTTGGTTTTATTTTGTTCTTCTCATAAATCTCGATCACATTGGTTGTTGCTCCTCATGTTTTTTTATATGTTCAAGATTTTTACTTTCCTGAAGTTGTTCTTTATCATTCTTCATGGCTGCATTTCCCTTCCATTCCTCCTCTATCTTGGGATTGTTTAACCAATCCTACAACAACTTCAATTATTTCTCTCACTAAGTGAGAATTGCATCGAAATACCCCTCTTTTCTTTCTCTCCTTTGGACATCTCCATGGGCCAATTCTTATTCTTCTTCTTCTGCATAATCATGATTCTGCAACTCTTCTTCAACATTGTCCTAGCTCACAATTGTGTGGGACTCCACCTCTATCTTCACCTCTTGAGCATAATTTTGTCTCTGCTCTTTCTCCTCTTCCTTCTATTGGCTATTTCTATGGTCCAACTCTTCTTTATTCATATATATGTTTTTGCAACTCTCTATCAGCATTCTCCTTTCTCAATTGTGTGTGGGCTCTCTCCTTCTTCTTCTCTTGAACATAAATTAGCTTATGTTCACTCTCCTTCTTCTCTTGTATAGTCTCCCATGGCTTTCCTTCTTCCTCTACACCTGCAATTACACATAAACTGTTCTTTTTAAAAACTCTTGGCCCTATGGCCTCTTCTTCTTCTTCTGGTGTCTCCTGCACCATTTTTTGACAAACATGAGCCCCTGCAAAGCTCATTCCAAGGGATATGTATATCCCTCCTATCATTAGACATTAATGTTGATGATCTTCTTCTTCCTTTTTCTCCTTGAGAGTTGAAGTATTCAACTTCTCATCCTATTCATTCATGCGGATTTCACTCTCACATGAACTGTCATGTTCATGAGGCTTATCTACTGCCTCCCTCTCCTCTTTTATCAACACTCCTTGATGATATGAACTCCCCTCTAAGTTCCTAATACTTCCATACAATCTATCTTCTTCCGCTTCTCCTCCTTGGAAGTCTTTGAGACTTTCAGCTGGTCTCTCTTCTTCAACCTCTCGACCGGGGCTTTCTCCTTCCTATTGCAGAAAAATGTAACTCAATCCCTCATCTGTTAAGGGCCACTCCTCCTCTGATAACTTGAGGCATTCCATTTGTATCACCCACCTATTCAGCACCTTCTTTTTCCTCCTTGTAATCAATCGCTAGATAGACCACTTCACCTTCCTCTTCATGGGCCACTTATATATCCAACTCTCTTCCTTTTCTTGTTGCATTTCTTGCCATTGCAACATCAATATGTTGAGCTCCTCTCTGATCTCCTTGAGGTCTCTATCCATTCCCTCCTTTCTTTTCTTATTTTGGTCTTCTTCCATGGCACTCACCTTGCGCTCGCTCCTTCTCTTTATCACTCGTTGATCGTTTTATTCAGAATGAAATTGTTCTCTTTTCCTCAAGGTTCCTTCTTCCACATTTAAGAACTCCACAACCTCTTATCTCTTCCAAGAACACAACTAGTTGTTTTTTTCATCCCACCTGGTTGTTTTTTGTTACATGCTATGCAACTGAGAGCACCACTAGCTCCTCCTATATCCCTCTTGGTTGTCATCGATCTAATGCACACCTGCCAACAATTTCTTACAAATCTCCCATGCTCTACCTTCTCCTTTACAATTCATTTGAACCTTTTTTTATGGATCTTATATTCTCCTTTTCTACCTGTTCTATGCAAATAGAGTTTCAGCTCTAATACCACTCTAATCCACCCATCATTGGATCCACACGACCTCTCGGTATGGATCGAATATAATAGGATCCAAATTGGCTCTCGGGTCATTGCAAAACCCCTAGTTTTCCTTTCCATAGAACCCCCTTTTAATTCCCATGAATTAAAATCTATGATGGTCTCCCCGATAGGACAAAATCCTCCTGTAACCTTGCGCTAGAACCAAGTGCTAAAAAAAATGGTACTATTCAATACTCTAGGATTTGGAGCTTCGGGTAATTTCGAAGGTCACAAATACAACACCCAATCTTACCCAATTAGTCGAAGCCTTTACCGGCCAAATCTGGTCATAAAGTGATGTTGATCAGTGGGTGTAGGTTCTCACCCTATCCTTCCCCTCTCCAAATTCAATGATTATACTTGTGATCATATGGTTGGAGGGGATTAAAACTTAACATGACCTTAAATATATGTGAGACCATATGTATATTAAGTCTCATTGTGTGGTCTATTGGTAAAGCACTTGGGTAATTTTATGGGAGGTTGCAAGTTTGAACCCCATCAACACCCACAAAATTTTGATATACATAAACCATAATTGGAAAATGGGAGGTCGCCACATGGTGTCCTCTCATTTGTATTTTCTTGCCACGTGTCAACACATAACTCGTCTTCTTGGACTGTAAGATTCTCCAAGTTACTTTTCCAACTGGACATGTCACACCACTTGATTGCCACGTTTCACCGTATGAGTTCATCACGTCACTTGTACATTCTGTATGGTCATTCCATGTGTCACCCTTGCAGTGGTGACATGTGTTACCTTGACTCCTTTGACTTTGACTTTTTTCTTATTTGACTTGAAATTTTATCGGCCATAACTTTTGCATATGAACTTCGTTTGAGGTGATTTTTGTGATGTTGGAAAGCTATCACCGAGCTCTATGCATTGATGGAATTTTAGAGAGAAATTGGGATGATTGAATTTTTATCATTTATGAATCCTCCTGGACCTCTGTGAGTGTTTCAAATCCTCCTAGACCTTTGTGAGTGTTCTCGGATCAATTGATCAGATCTGCTTCAATTCACAGGACTTGGTGATGATGAAGACTTGACTTGACGATGGTAAATACAAGTAGTCATTAAGGGGGAGTGTTGGGATATGTAACTCCCAACCTTTCTTTGTTGTAATCAAATTTGCGATTAATATTATTATTGGTAATTATTATGTAGATTTGGTATCTACTTAAAGAGTTTATTCCTCATCTTTAGTAAGTGGGTGGAACTAGTTGGATTTGAGAGATTCTCTCCAATTAGATTATTCTTATATTGGTGTGAGGTTGAGATATTTTCTCAACCAAGTAGATCGATAAATCAAGGTAGTTCTTCTATCTTGAGACTATGGTTGTTGTATTTATATGTACTCTATTTATTTTTTCAATAGAGTGATCAAGAACATTTTTTATTTGTGTAATAATGTCTACTCTCTCACACATTTCCCAATATCTACAAACTTACTAAAATATTGTAAAAATTATTGCATCCTTGAAAGTATAATTACCCGACTCCAATTCATAATAAACAAGGTGAATAGCAACAAAACTGTAAGTACATGCCTAAGGCAAGTAATAGAATTTGATGGAAAACAAAGGTAAAACATTTAATTAAGTTTGTTTGTGATTTTGGAGAAAGTTGATTTATGGTAAGATGGACACATTCCAAAAACATGTTGTAACCAAATTAATGGACTCAAACTTTGTGCAACAAAACCCTAGTCATTAGTGAAGAAATGTATTTCACTTACACAAACCCCTATATTTTCTTGGCCAAGTTTAAAAAATTCTTCTTAAATGAGGGTTATATTATCAAAGACTTTCTATAGTATCGATGAAGAGTGCCAACAAATACAGGTGTTATGAAATGAATGTTAACTCAAGAAAAGTGAACCATTATTCCCAGTCAATGGCGACTTTGAATATACATAAATTTTTATGATACGATAAGAAGTGAACTTCTGGTTGTAACTTTCATTATGAACCCTCAACTTAAATTTTGAAATTTTAATTGCCAAAATAATATAATGATTTCAATCATAAAATATCATTAACTTTGAAAATTTGACAAAATCACTGCTATAGGATGAATCAAGTCTTGGGAAAATATTAATCAATGCATCCCAGTGATTCTCATAATATAAGTGTCAGTGATTTTTGAAGAAGTTTCATGTAAATAAAAACATAAAAAATAATCGTGCTAATTTGAACATCAAATCCTGAGATTTATCTCTCTAAAATGAAAAATGCAGATGTAAATGATTGGTTTTATAGGGATTTTGTACCCTGAAAGAGTTGAACCCCCTTAGGTTCAATTAGCGCCTAAGACATGAATATAGACATAAACTAAGGATATTCCAAGACTTGATTCATACATGAAAATAACCAAGGAAGAAATCATGCATGGATTGAGAACAAATCTAATAGTATATCATAATTCATAATTATACTAATTCTCTACCAATGAATACATAAAATTATATAAACAATTGAATAGAGGAAACATAGAATAAGTCTTGTATTAATAAAAGAAGCAATATTACAACTTACAAAGATGTAGACTAAAGAGATGGCCTCCTTCCAAGCTCCTTGCCCGAGTCTTAAAACCAAATCACCAGAGTAACCTTGCTAGCTCTTTTCCTCCTCTTTTCCATGGGAAATGGCTTGGTTCTTATAGGGATTTAGGGATAAGGCCATATAGTTATTAGGATAATATTCTTGAGCTCATAATGGAAGCCTTGTTGAGGATAAACCTCGAAAAATCAGTGAGAGGTCTTATCCATCGAAACCAAATCCAAAAGTAGGAGCTTCTAGACTTGGTCGCTCCCTAGACACATAGATAGAGTGAATAATCTCTCCTTGGAAAGCCAAAAGGAGTGACCATCCCTTTTGGTCACCCCCTCAATCGAGGAAAAAGGTGACCAAACCTTTTGGTCTCCCCCTCATTAAAGAAAAAAGGTGACCAAACCTTTTGGTTGCCCCCTCAATGAAGTAAAAAGGTGACCGAACCTTTTTGGTCACTGTTTTAATGAAGGCAGGGGGTGACCAAAAAGAAACTCAGTTGAAAACCCAAGGAAAAGTTGGTAGGTTTTAAGGTTTAAAATGAGGGGTTTCTAGGGGATGATGACCTACATATTAGTTTATTTTTAGGTGATAATAACCTAATAATTAGGTGGCAAATAAGATTATAACAGATGTCCCCTAAAGTGTGAGGTCAAAAGAGGTGTCTGATGGACGAAACACTTTATAAATTAAGTCACAAAGTGTTGGGAAAAGAAACTTGGAGAAGAGCATCACCAACCTTCCATAAAAATATCCTTGAGGCAGGCATACCCATGCTCAGTAAGAAAGACAAGATCATAGCCTCCATAAATACAATACGGATCCATGCATGACACAAGTAATGGGATGATGGACACAACATAATACACCATGGATCCATAAAGAACCAATCATGACTCGATCATGGCCATGAAAGTATACATTGTGGATCCATGCAAGATGCAAGTGAAATCATAGCCACAACCAAGTACAAATGTGGATCTATGTCACATCATGCAAATCAGTGAGATGACTCAATAAATGAGCAATCTGTGAAGTGCTCATGAATATTCTCCATAGAAGATTAGGAAATAATAACATATAACATGAGTGTGATCTTTCCCAAGGTCTTTGTCCTACATCTGGATGGTATGAATATACAACATGCAAATAAATGAGCTTATGTCGAGAATGGTAGAAATCGTCTGATTATCGGTCATTAATGTGTACCGTTAATAGATGCGAGGGAGTCCACCAATGATGATGATGGAACCCAAGATACCTAGTACAATATAAAAAGTGTGAATAAAGGAGTTGACATAGAACACTCGTAGATTTATTCAACATGAGTCAGTAATGTAAACCCATTTTTGAAATGCAAGGAGACTTGCCACTGATGTCTGCAAGTCCTAGGTGGGTTTCTAGATTTCAATACTAGATAATGAGATGTAGTCGACAGAGTGAAAATTTTCAAATAAGGGCCTTGATGTATCCCCCATCAATCGACACGAAACACATAAAGATATATGCTGTGAATATCATAATAATGGAGCACAACGATATAGGGATGGATGGGATAAATAGGCTGAAAGGAACTACAAGTGGCCGACGCAGGTAAACTTCCCTTGAACAAGTATGCATGAAAAATAACTTGACTCGACAACATTAACTCAGATGAATACCATAACACTAGCCATGGACCTATTAGTGGAATAAGACACACAATGGAAATGATGGTAAATGAGAGAGAATGGATGACTTGATGATGCAGCCTTCCCAACCCACAGGTCGAAAAGTCCACGTACACAGGATTGTTCTTCTCCTTTGGGCCTGAAGAGCTCTCATCAATCTCTCTTCTATTTCCATTTCGGGAAATTTGTACCCACAACAAAACCTCGTGGGATTTTTCCTTCACACTTCGGGAGATCGGACTTCATGATTTCACGAATTCGGTGGTCAAGTACCTCGTTTCTCAAACCCCCGAAACTCGAAATTTTGACACTTAAATGTTCAGTCACCCAAAAGAAATCAACATCTATAATTCCCCACTTAATCCAATGGTTTGCGCGATTTTTGCATATCGGGAGTTCGAGACTCTAGATACCGAAATATCTTGTCAGCGCAAACCCCGAAATCCTGATTCTCTAATTCTCGGAATCTCAAAATCTCAACTCTGACACGATTCTCGACGCTGGCCCAAAACTAGTCTTCCCACCATTTCGGGACTTCACACCTCGCGATTTCACGAGTTCTAATGTAAAGTCCTTCAGGACTTCAACTTATGAAACCCCGAAGTGGTCAACGCAATTGACCTCCACGTCAACAGTTTGCCACCTATCCACCTTGCTGACTTCTGTGGCCCCACACAATTCTTTTGATTGTTCGCAACTTCGCGATTCGCGATTTCGCGAGTCTTGATGCAAAGATTTCGGTCTTCCAACTTCTGAAACCCTGAAATGAAAACTCATGACCAAATCCAACGACTCCTGTTGGCTTGGATCTATGGCTCTGCTTCTCCTAAGCTTGAACCTTGAAAGCAATCATTGTAACTCCCCAGCTATTCTGTGAGATCTGATGGCTCGCGGGGCTTCACTAATTCCCCAAGGATAATTCTGACCGTCCAAATCTTCTTTGACAACTCCTGCGAAATGAACACAATATTTCCTTACAGAACTTGTTCTCCTGCAAAACAACTTCGTTGCGCCTTCTTTCAACACTTCAAGGCACTAGCCTCTTGCTTCCCTTCAAGAACTTCAAGGACTTCAACCTTTTCTCGGGCTATTCCACAACTCTGAGTCTTTAAAAAAACAATCCTTGTGCGCACTCCTTGCGGAAGACCTTCAAACACTTCAAGTGTTGAAACCTTTTCAACTTTGCGCACTCCCTACAGCAGCAATCTCTCAATACTTCACTCGGCTAGAAAACCTGAAACTCTACTCGGCCCGCACACACCCTGCACGGCTCCTGTGCTCAACTTGCACTTCTATGAAAATGAGAACCATTGTTATCTCTCCTGAGATTACAGAGATGAACTATGACTTCTGTCAACACACTCCTTGTGGACAAACTCCATTGCACTCCTTGCAGGAATTTTATTCACTCAGACAGAGAAACAATTGAAACTCATTCTCTACTCTTCCTCTCGGATTTCAAACATTCAACAAGAAATCATTCATACATATCATAAAAGAAATTGCATGATAGAAAGAGTAAAGCATTCATGATCATAACATTCAATAATGCATACACAGAGAATATTTGAACACCATGAGTCTAAATCAAAGCCTTTTTCTATTAATCCAAAACTTATGTACATGGAATTCATCTACGCAACTCTCTTCTTCTTCTCTTCTATGCTCTATGCTCTCAATAATATTCATAATAATGTTACAATACACAATGAGGGTGTCTATATCCCGTTTCCCCCTTGCGCTCTGAAACTGTCTAATCTAGAATTAAATTCTATCTACCTTCATTAACTATTATAAATACCTTCTATCTACTATGACAAGAGCGGATCGCTCAAGGTCCTTTACAATATTACAAGTGCACTCCTTATTAATTATCTCATTTAATATTGGCGCATTAACTTCAAGATATTTTCAAATAAGTTTCATCATGTGCCAAAATGTGTTGGCGCTTGTCCCACGCTCGCTTGTTGTTGTCGATGCTCCTGCATCATACTCCCTCGCTTGAAAATTTTCATGGGCTCCTTTCCATGAGCTCGTGCATGGTATTTCCATGCTTCTGGATCTCTGCTTCATTCTCCCAACTGGCATATTCAACTTGATGGCCCTTCCATTTGACCAAATACTCAAAGTATTCTTTTCTTCTGGTTCTCTTACCAATTCTTTTATCCAGTATGCGCTCCATCTGCGGCTTTTCTACAAATGGAATCTTCTTTTGCCACTGTGTTAGCGATATTTCTTGTAACAGGGGTAAAACGTGAGGGAGGGGGGTAAAAACCCACTTTCCCTGAGTCTAGGGTGTAAAATGCGCCTGTGCTAAGAGACAGTCAGTTCTGGACGGCAGGATTTCGTGCGCTCGGATCAATGANCCCCCCACCTTTCTACTTTTAAGCGGAGGGGGGGGTACAGAATCAGGCATACATCTTTCCTATGGCCAAGATCAATGCACCCGGATCAATGGCACTCAGATGATCTCATCCTTCTCAGCTACTCTGTTTTTAACTCAAGTGGCCCCCCTTTTTCTGTCGTGTCATCTTTGTACCATCCTTCCCCTTGCCACCTGTTATCCTCCTAGCCATGCGATGAGGATCACTTCCTTTAGCCCTTCCTCATCCTCCGACATCTATCCACCTTCCTTCTTCTAATCCATGTGGTCTCTTCCTCCACCTCATCATCCACTCACCATTCGTCCTTTATCCCGCTCACTTCTACATCAGCCTTATCGTGCCCATCACTTTCCACCTTCTACCTCCTTCCACTTATTGCCTTTCACCGCGTGCCTTCTCCTGCCACATCTCCCACACCTCATCGCTTCTCATTTCATCTTCATAGTCTTGGCGCCACCTCTCCCGTTATACATCCCATCCTTCGCTTTGGCCTACACACATATTCATCAAGCCGTTCAGCTATTCCAGGTGGCAGCGCGAGGAGTCTTCCACGTCGCAGAAGTGTCGATTTGGCTAGGCCCTCCTTAATCCCAACGAAGAAGTTATTGAGGCGGTTGGTGGTGGTTAGACATCGTCTCCGCCATAATGGGAAAGTCCAGTGAAGAATTAAAGGCACATCGATTCGCCCATGAAGCTGTCAGGAGTTTGATTGCGTCTACCACAGGTGCATGATCATCCGGAGACTACAGGTGCAAATTGTTAGAAGCCATGCAGACGCAAAGCTCTTAATGCAACATATCGATTTTGTTGTTGTTGTTGTTTTGAGTATATGTAGGCATTTTCGCCATTTTTGTATCTATCGATGGTCGAGCAGAGCTCCCTACTGTAATGTTTTAACAGCTATCCTAGATTTTAGCTTATGCATCTGTACATGAGATTTCTTGTTTTATGATAGACAGTTTTTTTATTCCATCTATGTTTTCCTCTCATACCAAAGAGTTCGCGATTGACTGATTCTCGCGAATTATTGCAGCTATGTTATGATAAAGGCTTATTGCTGCATGATTGCATTCTCTAGTTTTGCGTTTGAATGTAAGATGATACTACATTTGGACATCTTCTTCCTCAGTCTGATAGGAACCTATTGTTTATAACAGACCTCCGCTTTCTCTTGTACAAGTCTTCTGCATGTTCACCCTTTACTACAGCTCACTGTCTGAAGTTTACGCAAGACCTCACTTGCTCATGCATACCTGGCCTAGTTTCAGAGTTGGAACACTATTGTTTTGAGTTTACCGCCATTCGGTCACCCCATCTATAAACCACCATGACATAAAACTGATGGGCATTGGTCTCTGCTCCTGCAAGCAATCGAGGAGTGACTTCCGTCACCAACATTTCTGACGTCGTTGCCGGGGACGAAGTTGAATATTTTCCCCGGGATTGAACGACAATGATCAACTGATTCTGAAGGTGCATCAGATATCAGAACTTGAATATTGCTACTGTGCACCTGGTGACTCCATTGTGATGACTCCACTAGGGAGAGCCTGCTCTATCAATTGTGGATTTCAGAGGCAGACACACGCGGTCTCATCCACACTTGCCTTTAGCTACACCGGAAGCTGACCCAGAGGTGGTTCGAAGAAGAGGAAAGAGCTCTGCAAAAGAAGTGTCCATCACCGAAACAGGTAATACGCCATCCCCTTCTGTGAGAACTCCTTTTCCTCCTCCTCAGTTTCTTAATAGACCTCCTTCAGAGGTTTCCCATTTCTTAAATTTTGGGAGTGTTCCTATTGAGTTTTCCCCTCCTAGTATAGGATTGGGGGGAGAAATCCTTGTCACTCCCCTTTCTACTGAAGTTGTTCCTCAGTGTAGACCCAGGACTACAAAAGATTTCACCGCTTCTACACAGAGAGGAGCACCTACTGACTTGAGCTCGTTAGTCTCCTCCTTAAACCCTCTCTTGTTTCCCACTCCACTTCGAGACTCATTCCCAGCAGCTCCTTCGCAAACTCCTTCTCCTCCAAGTTCTCCTCCACCTAATATTCCTATGGCTGGTGCTAACCCCCCTATGACCAGAATGGAGGCTATTATAGCCGCTAGGTATGCTCCCCTTGTGTTACCTCAGCCCCTAAACACCCTCCCGGCAGATGGTTACCTCAAGTAACTACCTAAATTCACGGGTGAGGGGGACGTAGCTGCAGATGAGCACCTAGAAGCCTTTTACAGCTTCATAGATGATAATGTCATCATGCATGGAGATGTATGGATGAGGATTTTTGTCCATAGACTCCAAGGAGAGGCTAGAAAATGGTTTAAGGCCCTGCCTCCTAGATCTATTGATGGAATCGAAGCTTTAGATAGTACCTTTTTGAGATAGTGGGGGGATAAAAAATATTTCATGTACTACATGACAGAGTTCGGGTTGTTGAAGAGAAAGGAAGGAGAGTCTGTCTCTGACTTTTCCCAAAGATTTAATAAAATGTACAACAGGATCCCTGCTGAGATAAAACCCTCCGAAGCCTCTGCAAAGATCACTTACTCCAGTGCTTTTGATCCTGATTTCTGCCTACTGCTAAGGGAGAGAAGAGCTTCTACGCTGGCCCACATGCAGGATGCAGCTGTGGAAGTAGAATCTAACATATTGGCTATCAACCGACTAAGGAACGCAGGTGATAGAAATACGTCCAAGAACAGGCATGAAACTTCCTCATCCAGTTCCTCTCCCCTGCCCCATCAAACAGATGAGACAGCCAGAGCTATAAAATCGCTTGCTGCTAAGATGGAGAGGTGGGAGCTAGAAGGGAAGCCCATGTACAGAAATCCTCAGAATGTTGATAATAGAGGTTTCAGGAGACCTAATAACCATGGACCACAGGCCTTCCCAAGGGAACAAAGGGAAAAAGACAGAGAGGATCAAAGGATTCAAGCCCCTCTCCAAAATAACCTGGTTACTCATGAGGAAAGAGGGGAGGTAGACGAATTCGACCCCGAAATTCACTGTGTTGAGGAAGCCCCTCCTTTTCCCCATTTGACTCAGTCTACATATGAAAAGTCCCGGATGAACATTCAGATCCATGAGTTAGGAAAGGGAGAGAAAGCTGGCCATACTCCTAATAGATACAATCTCAGGTCAAAAAGAAAAGAAGGAGACTTTGACAGCCTAGATCAGCCCCTCATAGCAGAAAGACCTACTAAAGTTGCGGCAACCACTACTAAAGAAAAGAAATCTCAGAGTGTTTTGTTAGCAGCCAAAGAACCTATCACTGAGGTAAGGGAAGCTCCTAAGCCAATTTCCTCCTTTAATTTTGAGCATGAAATTCAGAAGATTAGAATCCCTGTACCCCTGTTTGAACTGGTTAAAAATGAAGACCTCAAAAGATCCCTCTCCAAGATGCTACAATCTGAGTCCCCCCAACCTCTCTCTGACTCAGTAAACCTTCAAGACAAAAAGCTAGCTGTCATCCTGGGGCCCATGGTAGAAGGCAGAGATGACTCATCTCCTCCCTTCTACACATCCCTGAATATACATGATAAAGTGTTGCATAATTGCCTCATGGACTCAGGGGCTTCCCATAACCTTATGCCCAAAATAGTAATTGAAGAGCTAGGATTAGAAGTGACCAAGGCTTACCATGATTTATACTCTTTTGATTCAAGAAGAGTGCAGTGCCTAGGAGTCATCAAATACCTAGCGGTTTCCCTGTTTCAGCTGCCCATGAAAAGTGTGGTCATGGATATTGTGGTAGCCGGTGTTCCCCCCAAATTCGGTATGCTATTGTCTAGATCATGGATCAAAAAACTAGGAGGGACACTACAGATGGATCTCACATATGCCACCATTCCGGTCTTCGGAGGGGAGCAAAGGAGGTTGTACAGAGAAGCTCAGCTGGCTTACATTGTTAGTGACGAAGCGGACCCCACCAATCACCCCATATTTGCAGTTGACACCGATTTGGGGTCTAGCCTATTGCAACTCACTGATGCTTCTGAAGAGTCTTTCCAGGTCTGAAAGCAGCCCAGTTTTGACTATCCGGATTTCCCTTCACCCCCCTCAGTGTGGAAAATGTTTTTTGACGGAGCTTCTTCTGCTGAAGGCGCTGGCACTGGGGTGGTTTTTATATCACCTTGTGAGGAGATCATATCTCTTTCGTACAAGCTAGAATTTGAAACCACCAACAATGTGGCAGAGTATGAAGCTCTTATTCTGGGCATGAGTTCTGCGAAGGAGATGGGAATCAAAGAGATAGCAATATTTGGAGATGCTGAGTTGATTATTCAGCAAATAAGAAAGGCTTATCACGCTAACAATCCTCGACTCAGAAATTACAGAAATGAGGTATGGGACCTGATGGATAATTTCTTCTTGGCCTTTAATGTTTATTTCATCCTGAGGGGGGAAAATACTCTAGTTGACTGTCTAGCCGTATCAGCCAGTTCGCTCAAGCATCCTCTGCCGCCTGGAATAAAAAGTGATGTCGGATAAAATATAGGCCCTTTGTACCTGACAATGTCAAACATTGGAAGGTGTTTGAAGATGATCTAGAAATTGAAATGTTTATACAATCCATGGACGAATTCTCTGCATTGCACATTGACCAGGATCCCGACCTAGAAGATGACCCTCATTCTGGGGTATTTTTAAATAGCATCGCGAATCACCAGATCATTCAGCTGCCCTGCAATTACATTCCGAGAGGACTCATCCCTTTAGAAAGATTGTTTGATGGAAATGACGTGCCAGTAAAGGGTGGTGTTTCGAGTGGAGATGCTGACATAGCCGAATGCAACATTGGCACGCAGGATCAGCCTAGGTTCGTCAAATTGTCTAGCAGTCTGACCAGAGAACAGTGGGCCGAATATATTGAGTTGCTGAGAGAGTTTGCCAATGTGTTTGCATGGACATACGAAGACCTGAAAACTTACAACACATCTGTTACTGAGCACAAGATCCCATTGAAAGAGGAGGCCAGGCCATTTAGGCAGAAGCTGAGACAGATAAATCCCATGTTGCCGCCTGTCATGGAGAAAGAAGTAAAAAAGTTGTTGAATGCACAAATCATTGTCCCCCTGAGATATTTCGAGTGGGTGGCCAACCTGGTCCCAGTAAGGAAGAAGAGCGGATAAATCAGGCTCTATGTTGATTTCAGGAACCTGAACAGAAGCTCAAGAAAAGACAATTACCCCCTGCCCAACATGGAACACATATTGCAGAAGGTAACTGGAGCAGATAGGATATCTATGATTGATGGGTTTTCAGGGTATAATCAAATATCAGTCATGCCTGAGGACAGAGAAAAAACAACCTTCACCACCCCTTGGGGCACATTCATGTATGCCAAAATGCCTTTTGGGTTGATGAATGCAAGAGCCACATTTCAATGAGCCATGGACATAGCCTTCATCGGGGAGAAATATAGATTTGTGGTGATCTATCTGGATGACATAACAGTCTTCTCCAAGACTGACAAAGAACACTGCTGCCACTTGAGAAAAGTCTTTTCGAAGTGTCGTAGGTTTGGCCTTTCCCTAAATCCCAAGAAGTCGTTGTTTGCTATGAAGGAAGGGAAGCTGTTAGGTCATATACTATCAGCAGAGGGGGTAAGAATTGATCCCAGAAGGGTGGAGGCAATTCAGACCCTGTCATTTCCCAGATCTAAGAAGGAAGTTCAGGCCTTTTTGGGAAAGATAAATTTTCTGAGGAGATTCGTCTCAAATTTTGTTGAATTGGTGAAACATATCACAACCATGCTCAGGAAGGGAAATTAAGTGAAGTAGACTGTTGAACCCAGGGAATCTTTTATTCAAATAAAAAAGGCATTGACTGAGGCATCTGTGCTGATTAGTCCTGATTATTCCAAAGATTTCCTGATTTTTTATTTTGCTTCCTGTGATACAGTAGCAGCGGTCTTGTTGCAGAGAAACGAGGAGGGACGAGAGAAACCCATTGCCTTCTTCAGCAAGGCGTTGAGAGATGCAGAAGTCTGATACAAGATCATGGAAAAACAGGCCTATGCTTTGGTGAAATCTCTCAAAGATTTCAGAGTCTATGTCTTGCACTCGAAGATCATTGCATGCGTTCCTTCGGCCTCTATGAAAGACATTCTCATACAGCCTGACATAGATGGAAGAAGAGGCAAGTGGATTACCAAGATCCTAGAATTTGATCTGGAGATTAAGCCCACCAAGTTAATAAAGGGGAAGGGTTTGGCCAAGTTGCTAGATTAATCTAATTGCAAAGCCTTAGGGATTAGCTTCATCAATGAGAAAGCTGAGTCATCCAACAAGAATTTTCAGGGTGCTTTATCCCTGGCAACATGCTCCTGGTACAAGGATATCTTGTAGTTTCTGCAAGAATTGAAGCCTCCTGATGGAATGGGAAAAAGTAAGGCAAGAGATTTGAAGCTCAAAGCGATCAGATATTGTCTCATTGACCAAGCCTTGTACTAGAAAGACCCTCTAGGGGTATTTTTAAGATGCTTGGACCCACAAGAAGCCCAGCAGGTTATTTCTGATTTTCACAGTGGCCTTTGTGGGGGTCATCATTTCTGGAAGACCACAACCCATAAGATCCTCCGAGTTAGGTATTACTGGCCCACTTTATTCCCTGATGTCTGCAAAGAAATCAGATCTTGCATCAAATGCTAGAAGTTTTCAGGAAAGCAGCAGCTCAAATCTCTGCCTTTGAAGCCTGTGGTAGTTTCAGCACCCTTTCAACAGTGGGGATTGGACTTCATTGGAGAAATTCATCCTCCCTCAAGTGGCCAACACAGATGGATCCTCACTACGACAGACTATTTCACCAAATGGATAGAAGTTGTTCCCACCAGGAGCACTTCTCACAAAGTAATTATCAGCTTCCTGGAAGATATCATAGCCAGATTCGGCTGCCCTAGCAAAATTGTCACTGACAACGCTGCCCCTTTCCGGTCTGAGCCTTTGGTCAAGTTCTGTGAACAGTTTGAGATTTCACCGATTCACTCTACTCTCTATTATCCTCAGGGAAATGGACTGGCAGAGTCTTCCAATAAAAGCCTGATCAAGCTCATTAAGAAATTACTGGAAGACAATAAAAGGGCCATGGATTCGAAGCTCAAATTTGCATTATGGGTTGATCGAGTGACAACAAAGAAGTCCCTGGGCATATCACCCTTTCAACTTGTTTATGGAACAGAGGTTGTTTTCCCCACTCAGCTCACTTTATCTGTGGCGAAATTCTTCCAGGACATTGAAGGAGAGCCTAATCATATGGTCAGAATAATTCATCAGATGGTGGAAATACAGCAGATCAGGGAACAGGTCATGAACAGGGCCCTCGATCAGCAGCAGAAGATCAAGCAGACCTTCGACAGGAAGAGAAGAAAGAAAGAATTTTAGCGAGGTGATCTGGTGCTAAAATGGGATGCACCCAAGCAGGACAGAGGCAAGCATAAAAAATTTGATGCCCTCTGGTTTGGGCCTGTCAAGATCCTTGAAGTATTTACAAACAACACATACAAATTGCAGGATCTGGAAGGCAAAGAAGTTTTTGGTGGCCCAGTAAATGGGCATTTCTTGAAAAAATGTTTTTTGCGAGCCGCAGTCAGCTCTTGTGTTTTTGTAAATATTGTTTTTATTTTTCAGCTTAATAAAAGACTCCACAGCCCAACAGCAAGGCACTGAATCTACAAAAGCATTCTTAGAGCATCATAGGGACGACTCTATCCCCCATGGAGGCAAATGTTAGCGATATTTCTTGTAGCGGGGGTAAAACGTGAGGGAGTGGGGTAAAAACCCACTTTCCCTTAAGTCTAGGGTGTAAAATGCGCCTGTGCTAAGAGATGGCCAGTTCTGGATGGTAGGATTTCGTGCGCCCGGATCAACGGTGCACATCGGATTCTGAACCCCCCCACCCCACCTTTCTACCTTTAAGCGGAGGGGGGGGGG
>SNQJ01S0056560.1:0-12052 GCA_010110895.2 Picea sitchensis | reverse complement strand
AGAATCAGGCATACATCTTTCCTATAGCCAAGATCAGCGCGCCCGGATCAACGGCATTCGGATGATCTCATCCTTCTCAGCTGCTCTTTTTTTAACTCAAGTGGCCCCCCTTTTTCTGTCGTGTCATCTTTGTACCATCCTTCCCCTTGCCACCTGTTATCCTCCTGGCCGTGCGATGAGGCTCGCTTCCTTTAGCCCTTCCTCATCCTCTGTCGTCTGTCCACCTTCCTTCTTCTGATCCATGTGGTCTCTTCCTCCACCTCATCATCCACTCACCATCCATCCTTTATCCCGCTCACTTCTACGTCAGCCTTATCATGCCCATCACTTTCCACCTTCTACCTCTTTCCGCTTACAGCCTTTCGTCGCGTGCCCTCTCCTGCCACATCTCCCACACCTCATCGCTTCTCATTTCATATTCATAGTATTGGTGCCACCTCTCCCATTATACATCCCATCATTCGCTTTGTCCTCCACACATATTCATCAAGCCGTTCAGCTATTCCAGGTGGCAGCACGAGCAGTCTTCCACGTCACAGAAGTGTCGAGTTGGCCGGGCCCTCCTCAATCCCAAAGAAGCAGTTATTAAAGCAGTTGGTGGTGGTTAGACATCGTCTCCGCCATAATGGGAAAGTTCGATGATGAATTAAAGGCATGTCGATTCGCCCATGAAGCTATCAGGAGTTTGATTGCGTCTGCCACAGGTGTACGATCATCTGGAGACTGCAGGTGTAGATTATTAGAAGCCATGCAGATGCAAAGCTCTTAATGCAACATCTCGATTTTGTTGTTGTTGTTGTTTTGAGTATATGTAGGCGTTTTCACCATTTTTGTATCTATCGATGGTCGATCAGAGCTCCCTACTGTAATGTTTTAACAGCTATCCTAGATTTCATCTTATGCATCTGTACATGAGATTTCTTGTTTTATGACAGACAATTTTCTTATTTCGTCTATGTTTTCCTCTCATACCAGAGAGTTCGTGATTGACTGATTCTCGTGAATTATTGTAGCTATGTTATGATAAAGGCTTATTGTTGCATGATTGCATTCTCTGGTTTTGCATTTGAATGTAAGATGATACTGCATTTGGACATCTTCTTCCTCAGTCTGATAGGAACCGACTATTTATAACATACCTCCGCTTTCTCTTGTACAAGTCTTCCGCCTGTTCACCCTTTACTACAGCTCACTGTTTGAAGTTTACGTAAGACCTCACTTGCTCATGCATACCTGGTCTAGTTTCAGAGATGGAACGCTATTGTTTTGAGTTTCCCACCATTCGGTCACCCCATCTATAAACCACCGTGACATAAAACTGATGGGTGTCGGGCTCTTCTCCTGCAAGCAATCTAGGAGTGACTTCCGTCGCCAACACACTGAATCTCTGGTTGTTCATTTCCTATCCCTGCTTCTTCAGCTTTATAAGGGTACAAATCCGAGACATTGAATATCGGAGAAATTTCGATCCCATCGGGTAATTTAATCTCGTAAGCATTCAGCCCAAATTTCTTCAAGACCTTGCATGGTCAGATTTTCTTCATCTTCAATCTATTATGTGTTCCCCTTGGGAACCTTTCCTTTCTCAAATGTGCGAGAAAAAAATCACCAACTTCGAACTGAAGTTCTCTTCTGTGCTAATCTTCTCTCCGCTTATACTCCTGGCTCGAACTCTGCAATCGTTCCTTCACCTGGCTGTGAAGTTCCTTCGTCGCCTCTGCGAAATCTTCTGCACTAGCGCTCCTAGTCACAGTCTGTTTTGAATCCCTCATCTCAGAAATTCCTCTCGGCTATATGCCATAGACAATCTTAAATGGACTCTGCCCCATGATTCTGTTAAGTGAGTCATTATAAGTAAACTCCGTCTGTGGTAATATGTTATCCCACTGACTGTGGTGTGCTATCACCAAGCCCCTCAACAAGTCTCCCAGACTCCTGTTCACCGCTTCTGTTTGTCCATCCGTCTAAGGATGATAAGAAGAACTAAACGACAAGTTAGTTCCCAGCTTCTTCCATAAGGTCCTCCAAAAATGTCTTATGAAATTAGTGTCTTCATCCGAAACTATGCTCCTTGGCAAGCCGTGAAGTCGAATGACTTCTTTGAAAAATGGGTTCGCAATGTGTGTTGCGTCGTTGGTTTTTTGACATGGTATAAAATGTGCCATCTTGGAAAATCTATCCACTACCACAAAGATTGAGTCGAACCCTCTTTGTGTTCTCGGCAACCCCAATATGAAATCCATACTGATTACATCCCACGGCCTCTCAGGTATGGGCAATGGTTGATAAAAACCCACATTTTTCCTCTTGCCTTTCGAATGATGACAAACTCTGCATCTGTCCACAAATATTTTAACTTCTTCTCGCATTCCTGGCCAAAAATTTGATTCATTCAACTTTGCAAACGTCTTGTCGTGACCAAAATGTCCGACCAATCCTCCACTATGTTTCTCCTTCAGCAAATTCTCCCTCATGGAGCATTTTGGAATACAAAGTTGATTACCCTTAAACAGTAATCCTTCTTGGATCATGTATTCTGCCCATCAGCTTCTATCCCTGAGAATTGAATTCTCAGTTGCTTTATACACCTCCTTAAAATCTGGATCATCTCTGTACATGTTCCTGAGATCATCAAAACCCAATGTTTTGACTTTGAACTCTTGCAATAGCAAACACTTCCTGCTCAAAGCATCAACAACTTTGTTAGCAGTACCAGAAATATGTTTAATCACAAAAGTGAAATTTTGCATATACTCAACCCATTTTACATGTCTTTGATTCAACTTTTCCTGTTGAGTCACAAATTGCAAAGTATGATTGTCGCTATATAAGACAAACTCCTTAGGAATCAAATAGTGTCTCCATTCCTTTAATGCCTGTACAATAGCATAGAACTCCTTGTCATACGTGGAGTATTCCACTTTCACTTCATTCAGCTTCTCGCTGAAGTATGCTATTGGCCTGTCTTCTTGACTCAAGACTGCCCCTATTGCAAATCCACTTGCATCGCATTTCACTTGAAATGTCTTTTTAAAATATGGCAACACCAAAATTGGTTGTTCTGTGATTTTCTTCTTCAACAAATTGAAGCTTTTCTCAGCCTCTTCTGTCCAGTGAAAATACTTGTGTCTCTTCTTCACTGTGTCCATCATCAGTGTACTAATTCCACTGAAATTCCTGGTGAATTTTTGGTAGAAACTAGCCAATCCGTGAAAACTTCTCACCTCAAAGATACTCTTTGGTGATGGCCAATTCTTAATTACCTCCACCTTATCTGGATCCATCCTCAACTTATCTGCAAAAATGGAAAACCCCAAATAAATGAGCTCTGTCTTCATGAATGAGGATTTCTTCATGTTTATCAACAACTTCTCCTACTGTAACCTCTTCATCATTGTAGCCAAATGTTTCAAGTGTTCAACCTCTGTTCTGCTGAAAATTAATATATCATCAAGATATACGATAACAAATCTTCCGATGAAATCCTTCAGGACTTCATTCATCAACCTCATAAAAGTACTTGGTGCATTCGTTAAGCCAAATGGCATAACAAACCATTCATACAACCCTTCATTGGTTTTGAAGGCTGTCTTCCATTCATCACCTTCTCTCATACGAATCTGGTGATATCCACTTTTCAAATCAATCTTCGAAAAAAAAAATTCCCCACTCAAGCAATCCATCAAATCATCCATCCTTGACAATGGAAATCTATACCTGATGGTAATCTTGTTGATTGCCCTCGAGTCAGTACACATCCTCTATCCTTCGTCTTTATTCAGACTGAGTACTGTCGGAACAACACACGGACTCAAGCTTTCTCTGACCAAACCTTTGTCCATCAAATCCTGGACTTGTCTTTTGACCTCTTCATTCTCCCGCGACGTCAATTTGTACGTGGCTTTGTTTGGCAATCTAGCTCCTAGTATGAGATCAATATGATGACTCACACTTCTGATCGGTGGCAACAAATGAGGTAGTTCGTCCACCACTATGTCATCGAACTCTTCCAGCAGTTCCTGAACCTCTTTTGGTAAATCATTTACCCTTGTGCTGGTTAAAACAATCTTTGGCTTCCTGACCACAATGAATTGTGGTTCCTCCTTCTTCTTAACCTCTGTAAGAAGTTCCTTCCCACTCATGAGAAGTACAGTGTTACTTACTTCAGGTTTCACCTCCTTATCTTTGATTGGANGAGTTCTCCCATTCTTCTCTAAGGTGTATGTGTTCATCCTCCCATCATGAATCACATTCCTGTCATAATGCCACAGTCTACCCAGCAATAGATGACAAACATCCATGGGAATGACATCACACAAGATCTTATCATTATATCCTCCTATCTTAAATTCAACTAAACACTATTTAGTGACATTTATCTGATGTCCTTTTTGTAACCATGAAACTTTGTATGGGCTTGGATGATCAATCGTTTCCAGCTCCAACTTTTCTACCATCTATGTTGAAATAAGATTATCCATGCTACCACTGTCCACAATGACTTTTCATACCTTGTCCTTGGTCTTGCAAGCAGTCCGAAAAAGTCTGTTTCTTTGGACTAAATTCTCCACCTCCTTCTTTGGTGTTAAGAGAACTTTTCGCATTATCAGCGATATTTCGCCTTCAGCATCCTCTGCCTCAATATTCCACCTCTATGCTTTGGCAATGTGATTCTCTCCTTCTTCTTTCTTCTTGTCTGGACATTCATAAGATTTGTGTCCAGCCTTTCTGTATGTGAAGCACTTTATTACTCCACCTCTTCCTCTTCCTCTACCTCTAGTATGAGGAAAAATGTTGTTATCAGCATACTCTCCTCTCGGATCAGTATATTGCCCTCGTTGTTCAGCATGTTTCCCTCTCGGATCAACATACTTCCCTCTTTGTTCAACATACTTCCCTCGGTGTGAGCTTCCACCTCTCTCAGTCTGAGTCTAAGGTCTCTTCCACTCTTCCTTAGGTTTCTGATTTCTATTTTGGGCAACTGATTTGCCGCTGGGATGACTTCTTCCTCGGCCTCTTTGACCCTACTTTTGGCTCAGCTTCTCTTCATCTTTCAGAGCCATTTGATAAGCATCTTCCACCATTCGGATGGTCAACATACTCATCTCATCCTGAGTTTCATATCTCAGGCCATTCATATACCTTGCTACTTTTTCATTGTTGCTCTCATGATGACCTGCCCTGATATTCAACCTGTAAAATTCTTCAGTATACTCCTTCACCACCATCAATTTCTGTCTCAAGTTTTGCATTCCTCGAAATAGAGTAATTTGCTAATCTATGGGGATGAATTTCACTTTCATCTTTGCAATCATCCTATCCCAGCTCTTAATTTTATGCTTGCCTTGGCAACGCCTGTCAGCTTGTAGTTCATCCCACCACAACGTTGCATGTCCTTTTAATCTCGTGATAGCATGCTTGACCTTCTTGTACTCTTCGACATATTCATAGTCAAAGTATGTGTCCAGAGCTCTAATCCAATCTAGAAGCTCTTCTATATCCAGATTTCCCTCATAAACTAGAATGTCCATCTTCGCTCTTGGGCCCATTCTTGCAATAGCTCTAAGCAAGCGTTCATTTTTTGCATCTTCTGCTGTGACTTCTTCTTCTCCATGTCCATCTTCATCTTCATTTTCAGAATCACTGATATCTCCTACATCAACTGTGTACCTCTGTTTTGTCTCCATGTCCTCAAGTCTGGCACGTAAATCACACATCTCTCTTTCCATGGCTAGATCAGGCATCTGCCTACCCCTTCTTCTTGGCATTTCCCTTTCCTCTGGTGGATCGAGTACTTTTCTATCCCTTCTTCTTGGTGGCATGGTGAATCCTCCTTTTCCCTGCTACATAAAGCAAAGAAACCTTTCTGTGCTCTGATACCAAACTTGACGTAGCCTTCCCCAACCCACAGGCCAGAAAGTCCACATACAGAGGATCGTTCTTCTCCTTTGGGCCCGAAGAGCTCACGTCAATCGCTCTTCTATTTCCCTTTCGAGAAATCTGTACCCACAGCAAAACCTCGTGGGATTTTCCCTTCACACTTTGGGAGATCAAACTTCATGATTTCACGAATTTGGTGGTCAAGCACCTCGTTTCTCAGACCCCCGAAACCTGAAATTCTGACACTGAAATGTTCGATCACCCAAAATAAATCAACAGCTATGATTCCCCGCTTGATCCAACGGTCAGCATGATTTTCGCGTATCGAGAGTTCGAGACTCTCGATATCGAAATCTCTTGTCAACGCAAACCCCAAAATCTTGATTCTCTAATTCCCAGAATCTCGAAATGTCAACTCCGACACAATTCCTAGAGCTAGCCCACAACTAGTCTTCCCAACATTTCGGGATTTCACACCTCACCATTTCATGAGTTCTGATGCAAGGCCTTCAGGACTTCAACTTATGAAACCCCGAAGTGGTCAACACAATTGACCTCCACGTTAATAGTCTGCCACCTGTCCACCTTGCTGACTTATGTGGCCCCACACAATTCTTTCGACTCTTCACGACTTCATGATTCGCTATTTCACAAGTCTTGATGCAAATATTTCGGTCTTTCAACTTCCGAAACCCTGAAATGAAAGCTCATGAACAAATCCAACGACTCCTGTTGGCTTGGATCTACAACTCTGCTTCTCCTAAGCTTGAACCTTGAAAGCAATCGTCGTAACTCCCCGGTTGTTCTGTGAGATCTGACGGCTCGCGGGACTTCACGAATTCCCCAAGGAGAATTCTGACCATCCAAAGCTTCTTTGACAACTCTTGCGAAATGAACACAATATTTCCTTACGGAACTTGTTCTCCTACAAAACAATTTCATTGCACCTTCTTTCAACACTTCAAGGAACTAGCCTCTTGTTTCCCTTCAAGAACTTCAAGGACTTCAACCTTTTCTCGGGATATTCCACAACTCCGAGTCTTTAAAAAAATAATCCATGCATGCACTCCTTGTGGAAGACCTTCAAACACTTCAAGTGTTGAAACCTTTTCGACTCTGTGCACTCCCTATAGCAACAGTCTCTCAATACTTCACTCGACTAGAAAACCTAAAACTCTACTCAGCCTGAGCACACATTGCATGGCTCCTATGCTCAACTTGCACTTCTATGAAAATGAGAACAATTGTTATCTCTCCTGCGCTTACAGAGATGAACTCTGACTTCTGTCAATGCACTCCTTGCAGACATACTCCACTGCACTCCTTGCAGGAATTTTATTCACCCAGACAGAGAAACAATTGAAACTCATTCTCTACTCTTCCTCTCAGATTTCAAACATTCAACAAGAAATCATTCATACATAGCATAAAATCAATTGCATGACAGAAAGAGTAAAGCATTCATGAGCATAACATTCAATAATGCATACACAGAGAATATTTGAACACCATGAGTCTTAATCAAAGCTTTTTTCTATTAATCCAGAACTTATGTACATGGAATTCGTCTACGTAGCTCTCTGCTTCTTGTCTTCTATGCTCTATGCTCTCAATAATCTTCATAATAATGTTACAATACACAATGAGGGTGTCTATATCCCATTTCCCCCTTGCGCTCTAAAACTGTCTAATCTAGAATTAAATTCTATCTACCTTCATTAACTATTATAAATACCTTCTATCTACTATGGCGAGAGCAGATCGCTCAAGTTCCTTTGCAATATTACAAGTGTGCTCCTTCTTAATTATCTCATTTAAGATTGGCACATTAACTTCAAGATATTTTCAAATAAGTTTCATCATGTGCCAAAATGTGTTGGCGCTTATCCCACACTTGCTTGTTGCTGGCGATGCTCCTGCATCACTTGACTATTATATATGATGATAGAACATGTTCATTTTTCAAGGGAGATGCAAAGTAGGAGTTGTTGCCATAGAAAGAAGATAAAAAGATGGAAGAAACCTCTAAAAATTCCCCACCATGAGCGGCGAGTACCTCTTTCTATTTTTATGAGCTTGAGGAGGATAACAAATGATCAATATAACTCATCTTACAATGAGTCCCTCATCATATATTTAGTGAATCTAAGAAGGAGGGGTTCAGTCCCATGTGGTTCCTTCAATGTTTAGTTTTACGAGTCCAAAGAAGGTAAAGTCGATGGCCTTTTCATGTTTAGAGAGTCTGAAAAGGTTGTAAAGAAGACTCCATAATGAACTTTTTCTTAAAGTTATTCCCAGGGTCTGAAAAACATATACAACGATACTTAGGAGAAATATTCTAATCATGCTTGACTAGAGTATTCCTTTTTCGTAATTAGTCTAATGAGGCCAAAAAATGGGTAAACTATCACTCGAAAGATGCCTTTTCTAACCTTTTAATGAGTGTGAAAAGAAACAATCTCCCTTGGAAATATTTTCATATTTAGAGAGTCTAAAAAGAGCTTAAAGGAGACTCCAAAGAGTTTCTTTTTGGTATAGCTTTTACGATTTTGAAAAAGAGATAAAAGTATACTCGGTAACCTATTCTCATGTATTAATGAGCATGAGAAAGAACAAAGATTGAGCTCGGTAACCTATTCTCATGTATTTATGAGAACAAGAAAGAACAAAAAATAAGCTCAATGACCTATTCTCATGTATTTACAAGCACGATAAAGAACAAAGACTAAGCTCGAGATTGGTTTCATTTTTACAGAAGCTTGAAACAATGTAAAACTATGCTTGGGTAGGTTTCATTTTTTTTCGAGCTTGAAACTAGAAAATTAACTATGCTTGACACTTCCCAATAGAAAGTCCAAAGGTGGGTGGTTGGTAATTTCCCCCCAGCTTGAGAAGCTAGCAGCTTAACTCCAACATGATAACCAGAGGCTGGAGACATTCCCTGGAAGATTCATTCATATGCGATCTCTTCTTGTGACGCCAATTTCTATATCCAATATAACTTATGGATACTAAGAGGAAAATGTTCACAAGGAGGGAGGCAGAAAAAAGATTAATTGTCCTAAGTGGGTGAAAGGAAGGTTCATGTACGAGATCTAAAGAAAAGACTCGACTCAAGGGGAGAGGTCGTTGTTTCACTTTTGAATGAGATTGACACAGGAAAAGAACTATGTTCGTGGTTGTTTCATTTTTTAATGAGATTGACACAAGGAAAGAACTATGTTCATTGTTAGGTTAGATCCCAAGAAGGTTGTTTCATTTTTTAATGAGCTTGACATAGAAATGGGAACCATGCTCGTAGCTATCATCTTTCTCATGGCTTCCAAGAGGATAATAATCTGGAAGGAATACATGTCAAGGGATAAACCTTGATCATGGCTTCCAATAAATCTTTGCAAGACGAAAGAAAAACACTCTGGAAGGAATACATGTCGAGGGGAATGATAAAGGTAGGGGGATTAGGCTCTAAAATCCCTATATAAGTCAGAATAAGGGAGATATTCCTTCTCATTCGGATTTGAATGCATGGGGTATGTTGCCACATAATTGAACTACGGTGGGGCAAATGTCGTTGGCATATAAGGACCATTCAGGGAAGACTGATGGTTGACCATCATATGAGATCGAATGAATGAAATATGGTCTATGGTCACTATGTGTCCATTATGAGGAATACACATCACTCGAAAGAGTGTAGACACAAAATATTTCATGGAATAAACATAGTCTCACTCGAGGAGAAAATTAAAGTCCAAGGGGTCACGGAATACCATCACATCAATGTAGACAAATTCTCCCCCCCAAAGTAATAGTAAACTGAGGAAGGATCCCTAAAGGTTGAATAACCCTTATGTTAAAATCCAACAGATTCCGAGTCACCAACACAAGCTGAGGTGAACCAAGATCTCGCCAAACATTCGAGGATAGGATGCTAACAAAAGATCCTTCATATATTATAGTGTTAGGAATATGACTGCCACAAACTTCCACAACGATTTGGAAAGATGCATAAGAAGGAATATGAGGTTATTTTAGATCATTCCAATCAATGGTAATCACATTTCTTGGAGGGGGTATTGTTGGAATGAGTGGAATGCCCCCTAGCATGGAGGAATCCACAGTAATAAGAAAGACTTGAGCGACATCCTCACTCTTAAAAGCAATGGGATCGACCGATGGGGATATAGAATCAACCACTTGATGGAATGAATTGTCCGAGGAGGGACTCATATCGATCACTGGGGTTTCACTCTTCAAGGGAAGAGTGGGATTGACTGATGATGGAATCAAATCAACCACTTTATTGATTGGGTCAACTAAGGATGAAACCAAATCGATCACTTGATGAACAAGACTAACCAAGGAGGGAACCAGATTGACCATTTCACCAACTAGTGGCGGTTTGGGAGAGAGTTTACGGTGACCTGTTGGAATTGTTTGTTGAACGTCAACAATATTTTTCAATAGATATGAAGCTTCATCCATGCGGGGACAAAGGTAGGTGTGGTGCATCTCCTTACATAAAAAGAAAGGAAGTTTGAATTTACCCTTCTTACTTCCAACCTAATTAATAGTTGATGGGTTGTCACCAACATGACCTACAGCGTCTAATGACACAGTTTGAGAAGAAACATGAGATCGCACTTCTATGACCTTGGGAATACCAGGTCAAACCTTGAGAAGGTGATCACCCTTGCAAATCCTGCAAGGGAATTTGGGATTGTGATTTTTAGAGGTGATGACACCATAAACACTCCCAGCATGATGCCGAGAGTATAGTTGATCACTTACAACATGTCCTACAGTGGTTGGAAGCTTTTCGTCTTTCTTATTTTTCTTCTTCTTAATCTTTCGTTTCTTCTTCTTCTTGTCCACCTGGTTACTAGTTGTAGAGCTTTCACTAGAAGAAGAGGAAGAACGGGAAGAAGACCCTATGGTCGAAGAAGGTGGAGGATCGACATGAGGTTGATGATCCTGGGGCTGAGTGGTTACATATGAAGTAGTAGGAGAATTGATGTTCACCCTAGTGGAGAACAACCAAATTGGTAACCCAATCGTGAGACCGGGAACAGTCAAAGTGGAGATGTAAGGTGGGCCAACGTGTCTCGCAGAAGGAGAAGAAAACAACGCCCCTAGAAAGGGGATTCCTTCATTGGTATTCCTAGGAACTAATGCCATAGATATAGGTTCAACCCTAAGATCCACTTAGAAAACAAGCAACATGCACTAGAAAATCTAGAAGCAAACCAAGAAAATCAATAACTTCTCACAATTAACGTACTAGTTGGTGATGAAATCCAACATCACGGGAACACGTGAGAAGGGGCGGGGATGAGAAGGTGGATCAATTATGTTGGAAACCTTCTTAATGGACTTACGCCCTGGTGCAAGTCCCCTTATGATGAGAGTCGCGGGTGACCCTCCAAGGAGCCCAAGTGAGTTTGACTAATGTCTGACCCAGGTACAACAAAGACTCCCCTTCATCGTCACCTCGTTTATAAACCCTAATTATTATGGAAACTAAGGTCACCAACTAGTAGTCCGCCTCCATCCAGGTACAGTTGACAGTCAGTTCCAAAAGTATGGGAAGGATATCAAGTCTGAAATTCTCCAAGAGTACTGAGAACAATGGGACCGGAAAAATCTCTATAGGACCCCGAACGGATTCAAGATTCATGAAGTTCCGAGACCAAATGAAAGAAATCAATTCTCAAGAAGAACCCCCAGTATACTAATGTTCCACTATGTTTGGTCAAGCCTTAGAGGGGTAATCTTCGTTGCTCTCCTGCACACAACCTTGTTTTTAGCCCCAATGTGAGAGGGGGTTCCTGGCTATGCTTATACGAAAATTGGATTTTCTCTCCCTATCGCAAGATTCTAAGTTGATTTTAGTTACTTTGGAGAGTTCACCTCACAGCCTATTCCAAAGTTCTATCCTAGTCTACAATTGATGTACATGCCCTAAAAATAAAAGTTGCTAGATCAATTTTATTAAGAGTTTGATTTTATGGTTGTTGGTTTAATCAAGGGTGTGATAGTGAAACCGATGATGTGTAAAGGACTCAACTCCAAAAAGGTGCAGATAATTATGCAATGCAATAATTCCTTTTTGATGAAAGCTAGTTAAAGCAGGGAGGGGAATTCTTTACTCGTTTATAATGACAACTAAGCA